>VZRH01008141.1:128815-183091 GCA_013397555.1 Urocynchramus pylzowi
CCAAAAACCACCAACCAAACACACAGGCTACAAAGCCCATACAGCTCACTCTGGTATTTTCACCATACTCCCTGCAACAGTAAAAAAGTGTAAGTGCAAATACACAGATTTCCAAAAGCTCTGAAAGTGCTGTGGAGACTCAAAGTGGAAATCAACCCCTGGCGTTTGTATCTCTCATCACAAGATCTTCGTGAATGTCCAGCTTGGCCTGTACAGTCTTGCAGCCTTTATCAGAGTAGATCCTCTGCTCCTTGGGGAAGTAGGTCATCTCATCAGCCACTTCCTGAACAATCTTCTCATCCACAGCATAGCCACGGGCTGCCATTTCAGCCCTGACACACATCTTCACATGCCTCTGCTCCAGGGGCAGGAAAGGGACAAAGTAGTCAATAAGGTTCCTGTCAATGATGCTGCTGTGCCACAGCCCACCTGGATAAATTGGGGGAGAAAAAAAATCATAAGAAGGAGTTTATTTAAACTTGATCCTGTATATGACAGGATCCACAAGTCAGGCTGAATTCACAGAGCAGTTTGTCTCAGCCACTGAGGAATGAATTTCCCATTTTTGGAGCAAAGTGACTTACTATTCTTGTTGTTGAAGACTCCTACAGAGAGCAAGGGCTCCAAGTCTTTCAGCTGAATGTCTTCCCTGCGCTTTCCACTTGTCCAGAAGTCAAGAGCTGCTTTGTTAATTAAATCACCACCTGCATTGCTGATCATAAAAGAAAAATGTACAGTGGTGAAATACAGACACAAGTGAACCAGAATTTCTTTTGCAGCCTGTTACACATATTGCTAATCTCCTTGATATCAAACAAATCATCAAAAAGAATCCTGTAAGCCAAAATTTAAGGAAAGTCTCCAGATCTTTAAGTAGCCATCAGTGTGTGGAGGGTTGCCCCCAGCCAGCAGCCAAGCACTTCACAGCCACTTGCTTACTCCCTCCTGCCTCAGTGGGATGGAAGGAGAAAATAGGAACAGAAGTCTGAAGACTTGTGGGTTAAGATAAAGATAGCTTAATAGGAGCAGAAAAAGAGGAAGAAAAAAACCTAAGGAGGAGTAAGGAAATCACTCACCACCCCCACAGTCAGACCAATGCCCAGGCAAATGCTGAAGAACCATCACCTTGATGATGAAACCCCACTTTTTTTCTTCACCCCTGTTTTTATTACTGAGCATGGCATGGCACAGTGTTAAATATCCTCCTGGGCAATTCAGGTCAGCTGTCCCAGCTGTGTCACTTCCATCCTCCTGCCCACCCCAGCCTACTGGGAAAAGCCAGTGCAAACATCATCCAGAAATGGGCAAAATATTGGTGTATTATCAACATTCTCAGAGCCACAAATCCCAACAGCACCAGACCAGCTGCTCTGAAGATATTTAACTCCATGCCAGCAAGGTTCAGTACTTGGGACACCCATCCCAAAACGTGAACTCTTTTATGTCCTGTACTCTGGGCCAGCTTCATAGCTCAGCATGCTGCAGTGGCCATGCACAGCATCAGACCTGTTCCACGACAGCCACAGGCACAAGTTCAGACTGCTCCCCACTGTCTTTGCACAGAGTTTCATTCGGTATCTCAAAATGACACAAATTGGTGCCACAGACCTGAGGAAGATGAAGATGGCTTTCCTGTAGGACACCCCATCAACTTCCTCATAATAGTCTAAGAAGGGCTTGATGGCATCAATGACACCTGGATGCATTTTGTCCATCTCATCAAAAATGAAGACAGAGGAGGGACAGGCACTGACATTGCCTCGAATCCAGTTCTGCAGCTGTTCCTGGAACAAGAGGTTGAAAGCCACTGAAAAACAAGGTCATTACTGGATGTGCTGGAAGATTCTTGTATATGACAGATTCTGGGGACACACTATCAAATTTCAGTATCCAACACTCACTGGCTGGTGAATGAAAGAGCAAAAAACCCAGGAAATGGCATCACCCAACACACACAGACCAGTGTCCAGCCAGAGCTAGAACAACCACCACCTTGGAAACCAATGCTCCCCCATTTTTTCCTTCTTCAACCCCCGTTTCTATGGCTGAGCATGACAGCACGTGGTATGGAATATCCTTTTGGCCCAACGGGGGTCAGCTGTCCAGGCTGTGCCCCCTCCCCATCTCTTGCCCACCCCAGCCAGCTCGATATGAGTGGGAAAAACTAGCAAGTTTTGAAGCTGTGCAAGCACTATGTAACAGCCAAAACACCACTGTGTTCTCAACATCAACACTGTTTCAGTCATAAATGCAAAACACGGCCCCTCGGAGGCTGTGGAGAAGACTCCTTCCATCCCGGACAGCCAGGATAATGCAGATGGAACGACAAACTCTCCTTGCAGCGAGCACGGGAATCAGCAGATGGCATCAGCGAGAGGGTAGCGCTAGGAAATGGAAACTATCTCGGCTTTATTTCTCGGCTTTTTGGTGCCTTTTACTTTATGCATGAACTTCCCCTTCTGTCTCTCATAAGCATCAACTTTGGCATTCCCAGCTGCACACCTCCAGCTGTCAGGAATATGAATCAGAATATTCTGAGCTAGAAGGGACCCACAAGGATCATCGAGTCCAACTTTGAAGCGAATGGCCCATACAGGGATCGAACTCACAACCTTGGCTCTATCAGCATCGTGCTCGGATCAGCGGAGCTCATCCCAGAGGGATCCCGCGGGAGATGTGCAGGACACCCCCCAGCAGGGCTTTAGGCACCCACTGGGGGAAACCGGGCCACCTCCTGCCCCCCCTCACCTTGTAGAGCTTGACCTGGTCGTGGTGGGGGAAGTGCAGGGTGGCCAGGAAGAGATGGACGAACTTGCTGCGCAGGCCGGCGGGGTGGACCTGCTCCGCCAGGATCTGGCTCAGGAAGTTCTTGCCGGTGCCGGCCCAGCCGTGCAGCGACAGCATCAGCGGCTTCTTGGGGCTGGGGTTGTTGCTGAAGCCCAGCACCGCCTTCAGCACCACGTCCTTGGCCAGGTGCTGCCCGAAGAGCCTGTTGTCCAGCTGCGCCTTCAGCGCTGCGGGGAGAGGGACAGCTCAGCACCGCCGGTCACCGCGCACGCCCCGGGCCGCGCTGCCCGGTGACCGGCCGAGCTCGGGGGCAGCCCGGCCGCCCCCNGCCCACCGCGCCTGCGCGCCCGCGCGCCCCCGCCCCATGAGGGGCCGCCGCCATCTTTGTGCCGGGTAGAGATCCCGAATCCCGGGAGCGCGGCACCTGCCACCAGCTCCGCCGGGACATTAAAGCTCCAATACCGGCTCTGCAGCGTTAGCGAGGAAGCGTTACTTTAGTCGGGCCGACCAAATTGCAGGCTTCACATATACGCAAAGTTCTTTTACTTATTTATACCTTTTTAAAAAGCAACAGAATTACTACTCATCGGTTCTAAATTACATAATTTTCTTTCATTACTTACTATTCTGCTCTCTACTGCTTATTGATTTCTCGCTTCTTATGCTAATTAGTCCATCATTTTAGTATATTTTGTATCTTTTTCCTCTGGTAGGAACTTTACAATGCAGAAACTGAGTCTTGGCTAGTCTCCCACAAAATGGCTTGTACAAAATGCCTTGTGGTCCATAATTTCTGCATTCCAGGTGTTCACCCTCAACAATACGTATTTCTCTCTCAGGATTTGTTCACTGGGGTACATCAGAGTTAGTTTTGCAAAATGAAAAGTTTCAGTATTTTCCCAAGCTGTGTTCCCTGCCTGTCGATTCGTGTCATTGGCACCACTGGGAAGAGCCCGATCCACCTTCGTGGCACCCCTGCTTTAGATATTGATACACATTGATGAGATCTATCAGTGGCATTTTGCCACCCTGATGGTGCCATAAACCAGCACAGGCCGTTTCTGCCAATACAAACCAAGAAATTAGCAAGTAAAATGCTCCAGTACTGCTTGGAGAAGCAAGATACACAACTTCTCATGGGATAAGGAATATTAGGTTAGTCAGCCTTGTCAACTATAGAGATATCTTAGGTCTCTGCCTTGTAGAGCCACTGCGGGTGGTGACCCTTATCTTCCACGGGCCCACCAAAGGAAGCTCTCACCACCCTCGAAGGAGCACCAGCTTGGCCCCGTGCCCTTGCCACTGCCTTACCTTTGAAGTTCACAGTGGCATTCCTTCTGCAGCACTCCTGGAAGCGGCACTTGAGCCAGGAGTCAGAGGGCAAGAGATGCCAAGCCATGAAAGCGCCTCCCGCAACGACTGAAACGCTGAGAGGGTCAAAAGCCGGCGTCAGAGTGGGCACAAGAACAAAGATTACAGCAGCCTTCAGGAGCTTCATGGTGAGAGCTGCCAGCCAGCCTGGCTCAGCAGGAAAAGAAACCAAAACAGAAACTGCAGAAAAACTTCCTGGAGCGTAGAGCCTGGAGCTGCTGAAGGGGCTGGAAGCCAAGTCTCCTGTAAGCTGGAGGTGTTAATGAGTTAACAGACTTATCACGCTGCTCCAGGAGAACTGAAAGTGTTGTGAACAGAGCACTGCATAGGCACAGTGAGAGTTTCACTAGAACAGTCCCAGCTCTGATGGGAGGACGACTGGAACCTCTCAGCATCTTAACCAAGGTGCTAATTGGGCTGGTGATTAACGGAGAACACAGAGATGCTTGTTTTGGACTTAATTGCGAGTGGTTGTGCGCACAACATTACACAGCCCGAGGATTTCCGTAGCAGTGCCTGGGGCTCTGTGCTTCGCAGCACCGAATGTGTCAGAAAGCTGCTGCATCAAAACCAAGTCCTCAGAGCAGACTTTTTTTTGTCCTGACAACTTCACTATCTCCTCACCACCACCACCACCAAAACAAAACAAAACAACAACAACAAAACCAAAACAAACAAACAAAAAAACCCCCGTGTTTTGTTTGCAAAGAAAGACAGCAGAAATGGATTTGTTTTCTCAGCAGACACCTTTTTTCCCATGGGAAAAAAAAAAAGTGAAACACACTTTTCAGTAATTCCCATGATATTTTTAAAACCTCATTGGAAAAACACTGAGCAGCGTTATTTAGTACTCAAAATACCTGCTCAAGATTTGATGACTGTCTCGACAAGGGCGCCCAGTACTGCCGAGCAGCCGGGCAGTGCCGCTGTTCCCTGCTGGAGAATCCAGGCTGCCAGCTGCCATCGAGCCTTGAGGGGCCACAGCTCAGACTCTCGGTTCCCCATTCCGAGGCTGAAATGGGTATCATTCCTGGGTTTGCCCAGGTGTCCTTCAAGCCCCGGGGTGTGCTGCCAAGCAAAGAAGGAGCTGGGATTCCAGGGCTTTCCTGCTGCTATCTCCACCTGGACACCCAGAGACTGCAGAGAGTCCAGAGGCAGGAACTGGCAGTGGGATGTGCAGGAGTCCATGTCGTCTGGGCTCCCTTCGAGCTCTCTTGGAGACAAATAAGTTTTATAAAGGTGGTTTAATACCGCTGAAAATGCTGGGAATTCTCCAGACACCTCTTTCCTCTGCACCGACCCTCTCTGCATCTGTCCGTGCTGAACACTAGATGGGGCGTCAGACACAGGGTTTGGTCCATGCGAGAACAGTTTCTGCAGAGAACTGAGTCATGTTTGAGAAAAACAGAGAAGTGTGGACGCCCATCTGCAGCACTGACAGCTTGTGTTGTGAAACGTGATTTCTTGGGATACACAGTAACCCAGCCCGCGGCTGCTGAGGGATCACAGAGAGCCAGAGCTATGAGAGCCATTCCAGCAAAACAGCCGAAGTCATCCTACAAAGGAAGGTGGAGAGTTTGGATAAAGAAATCCGGCTGTTCAGCTGGGATCTGCAGATTCTTGTCTGTCCATCTGAATTACAGTGTGAGTGTGTTGCCTTGCTCACCTCTCAGGCTTCAGCAGGTATTTCACCATTCCCCTGTAGAATCAGTGTGGTCCAACAAACACAGACGTGGGCTGTCACCCCTGAATCTCTCTGGGATAAAGGGTGGTGCCACGTTGTGTCTTGCAAACGGTGAATCAGTTTCATAGCAGAGTCTTTTCTGACTGATGTATAAAGGGGGTGAGATGTCCTGAGCAGATTTTTCATGGTGCTCTTGTGTGTTTCCACAAGGTCTCAACCACTTGGAAGGGATTGCATCTCCCAAAACACAGATGGGAAATACAAAGTGATATGCTAGAAACAGCACAAAGAAGGAGAATTACCTCATCTGCAAAAAGAAGGGGTAGCATGAGATGCATCTATAGATCTCCTTTCCATGTGGGAGGGAGGTGGCATATATTTCCTATACAACAATAGGATGTATGCTGCATAACAGGTACCAGATGGGTGTTTAAATAATCTTCAGCTGCTGCATGTCATGCTGTTATCTCATTATCCGTTACAAGTTAAATGGGTTCAAGCTGGGCCTGGACATGGATGAGATGTCTAATAGTGGTGGTGAGGCTGACATTGATGGCAATTTCCTTGAACAGCAGTCTGGAAGCTCCAAGTGGAGCACAGACCCTGCAGCACACAGTCCACAGTGCAATGTTTTGTGTCTGTTGTGTTGAACACGTTGCTCTTGCACCTCAACACCCTCCTGTGCCCTAGGCATGGAACTGGCATCCTGTCATGCCTTGATGTTGCCCTCCTGACCAGCACAGGGCTGGGGTGGTTGGCTAGCAGTGGGTCATCTGAACCAGCTGCCACAAGCTGAAAGTACTGAAAATCTGCAGCAGGGAAGAGCTTTAGATAGGTGTTCAGTGGCTTGGGCTTGGGTGTCTGTGATTTGGGATGTTGATCAGCAGTGAAAGTGGTGTGGTGAAAAGGAGAGGGTGTGGAAAAGGGAAGGATGTTGCAAGAGAGTACTAGAAGAAGAATGGTAGGAATTTGAGGATCAGTGGTATGAGCTGGAGGATATAGGGGTTTGCAGTGGGTAATTTGGGGTGCTAAAGCTGTTGTGGTAGAAGAGGCAATGGAGATGGGGCATCTGTGTTGCAAAGCAAGAGATAAGGGATGCAGAGATGGAGTACACAAGTCCAAGGGTGAGGAGAGAGAAAAGTCTCAGATGAGATTTTTGCCTGGCCTGACCCTGCTTCTGGTGTGTTGGAATTTCCTGCCACCTGCAGTTTGATTGGTTTAAATTCAGCATTTTCGGCACTCTGGGCTGGCTCACTTTGAGCTCTGTGGCAGAGAGCTCAGAGAATCTGGGATCTGGCTGGTTAGCAGGGCTCTCAAGGCAGCATCACAAGGCAGCAGACCTCCCAGCTGGCTGGTGAGCCAAGGAAAATGTCTCCAGCCAGGGGACAGGGTGCTAGGAACCAGGGCTGCATCCCCATCTTCAGTTCATGGAGTACAGTAGTTTTCCAGGTAAGAACTGCAGGATCAATGAATCAATGCTTTTCCCAGAAAAAGTCTGTATTTTTGTTGGAGGATGTATAAGGTCCTCAATATTTCCAAGTGCTTTGTGAAAGAGGCTTGGAAATGTGCTATTTTACATGAGTTGCTGGGCTGGCAAGAGGTTCCTGCTGAAGGTTTCTAACTGGAGAAGGAGAGATGGGAGACTCATTTCTCCCTACATTTATTTTTACATAATCTCTCCCTGCCTTCTGACTCTGGCTAGATGNCCATATATGTGGTTTTGCTTTGTTTTCTTTCCTTGCCTTAATTTCAGCATCATCTTCCAAGTGCTGCTTATCCTAAACACAGAGATGAGGCAGTGACAGGAAAGGGCTGCCACTCTGACGTACATTGGGATCTTTAAAGAGTGGGATTGTGGTGGGCTTTATCCAAATACAGAGCCTGGCTAAGCTCTGAGGACTACACTAATGCTGTGGAAAGGCTCTGACTCATGGAATATGTTCCTTGACCTTTCTGTAATGTGACAGGAGCAACAACACAAAATACCAACATCTACATTGATGTTGAGCAAACATTGTCTAATCCTAGAAACACCCAGGGAGTCAAGAGCCTGTCATCCTTCTCTTGCAGGTAGGAAAATTGAGGTTTGCGGATGATGAAAGTTTTTTTTTTCAACACAGTAGTTCATACCAAAGGGTTTAACAATTCTATTTTGTCACTGAAATATTTATTCAAGAACTTGAGGCGTGATTAAACTTGGACAGGCTTCAAAATCCTTATCTGGAGTATGAGATCAGAGTCCTTTGGGTCAGTGTGTGGTGCTGTGCCATGTGAAGAGGGACAGTCCAGCAATGTAAGATGTGGATGAGTTCGGCATCTGAGTGAAATAGAACATTATATACTTGTCCAGTAAATCTGCCCTTGGGAAATAATTCATTTGATCACATCTGAACCCTTGTGAAATTCTGAGGTACCAGGAGGGTTGGATTTTGTCCTGGTTGCTGTTGCTGAAAAATTCCATTGAGAGGTTCTTCCCTACAACAACAGAAAAGTGTTTCCTGTCTGGATGCCCAACTCAAAGCTCTTTTCCCTGAGCCCAGGCTGCAGTCAGAGAGCAGAGTGTCACCATGCTGTCCCAGCAGGATGAACAAACCAGAGCTGGCATGCTGAGGTGCTTCAGGCCAGAGCTGTCCCTGGTCTGCACCGGCACAGCCCCTCCCCAGAGCAGCTGGGACCGAGCAGGGCTCGTCAGTGCTGCCAGTGAATGCTGACAGCTCTGCAGAGGGAGAAAAATGGGATTTTTAATCTGATCCCGAGTGGTTTGCAGCAGGCAGAGCTGCAGGTCGTGTTACCTGGTAGGATGGGAGTGAGAGGCAGGGGAGGGAAGGTGTTTGAGCTGTGCTCGATGGTGGGTGGGGGAAGCTGCCGTCTCACATTTCTTGCCTACCGTGGGAACTTGCCGGAAGTTGAATGTTTTTTAGATAAGCACAAGGTGACAATGTTGGCAGGACACTTCTCTGCTCTTTATGGAGTGAGTCCTGGTGCTGGAACCTGCTTGATCTTTCACACCTATCAACTCCATCAAGCAATGATGGATGGAGATGGTCTTTCTCAGAACAAGCACAAGGAATTATTAAAGTGCCTGGCAGCCAAAATAGCTCTGTTCCCCCGCAGCCCACTGTGTGTTCCAGAGGCAGAAGGGGTGGAGGGAGGCAACCATTTGGCTTTGGATAGAATCAGAGGTTTATGTTCATATGAACAGGAGTTGCCAGGACTGCCACAGGCTTTGAAGAGCTTTAAAATCTGTACTTGAGCGATCTTAACAAGTGTCCACTTCTCAAATGGACTTTTATGTCCTGGACACACTCCAGTCTCATATTTTGGTGCTAGGAATAAAGAAGTTAAGGAGTAGCTTGGAGAAAATTGCTGTTAAGAGTTGAACTACTGGTTAACTACTGCTAACTACCAGAGCTGTGAGATACTGGGGCTCAGGGGGGTGTTTTATGGGCTGCTTTGGATCTCTGCTGTTGCAGGGCAAGAGGACACAGCAGCTCAGGGCCTGGTTCACCCTCCCTGGAACTGTTTAAAAGTTCCCATCATGTGGATGTGGCACTTTGGGAAGTGGTTTAGTGGCAAACACCGGTGGTTACAGGTTGGATTTCATCAAATCCTAGAGGTTTTTTCCAACCTGAATGTTCTCTGATTCCAAGATAATGGCACCACCCAAAATCAGGTGCATATAAGCAGCAGTCTCCGCTGGACCATGCAAATCCACCTGGGCTGGCAGCTGAGAGAGGCACCCTCAGGGCAGGAACTCAGGAAAGCAAAGCAGGGTGTGGAGGTGCTTTACCATTTAGTAGCCTTGCCTTTTCACCCCTTCTGGCCTCCAGGCTCTGATTTCAAGGCCTGTGTCGTGCAAGGTCCAGATGAATAATGTATGAAATGGTAGAGATAGACCCAGTGGATGGGCTATCATGCTGGCAGTTAGGCTCTGTTTTGACTTGTAAACTAAACATTCCTGGCGTAGACATCCTCTGTGGTTTAGTGATTAGATCTGGGAACTGCATTTGGGGTCAAGTCAAGGTGCTCTCACCCAGTGTCAGCAACACTGGCTTAGCCACATCATCTGTTCCTAATACTCTGCTTGTCTCTCCATGACATGAACAAGAGGGGGAGAAGATCCCAAAAAAAAGATGATGATAATAGTCATTATCATCATCATCATTATTATCATCACCATCATCATCTCAATTCATATTTTCTTTCATTTTGGAACTTATTGTCCAAGGATGTAGTTTAGTTTGAATGGTGTGCAGTGAACTTGGCATGTAAATATTGAACGTTCCAGTTATTTATGACAGCACATCCACAAGAAAGAGAATTAAACCTTGTGCTGTAGCTGCTCACTGGTAAGATGGGGACACTGTGAGAGTTAAACTTCACCTGCCTTGATCCTGCCTTTGTTTTTTAGCCTTGTTTTTAAAATTGAACCCAGAATTTGAAATTGGAGAGTGTTCCTGTTTGGCTTGGCTCCAGGAATTTCTGGTTTTGTTCTCCGGGCTGGCTTGGAGCAGAGTAGATCTCATGTGAGCCTGTTTGCCTGTGTAGCAATAGTTCTCACTGAAAGAACAATAAATAATAGGGAAACTTTAGCCCATATTCTATCTTAAATAGAATTCTGTTGTAAATAATATAGGGATAAAAACGGTGTGAAAAAGATGAAACTTCAGCTGCATGAAATAAGAAAACACTAAGTACATATGGTGTGGGAAGATTCCTCAGAAGAGTAGGGCATGAATAATGCTGTGCCCTCACTCCAGTCATGGGCTCTGATGTGGTGAGTGGCTTGTATCTCATCCAAAGCACAAAGGTGGTGGTGTTATTAAGCAGACAGCCCCATCCAATGGCTTTGGACCCTTAGGTGAAAGAGGATTTAAAAGGTTTTGGGTTGGACCAGAATCAGAGGCTGTGTTTGGCTTGGGGTTTAGCAAAGCTAACACCCTGCTCTTACACCCATCTCCTGTGGAAGAGCCATAAGCACAGGTCACTAAAATTAGTCTTGTAAGGCAGCTGTTCTGACTGGTGCCTCTGCTTTCCCTGCTCTGTCTTCAGCTCATGCCCAAGTAAAGTCTCTGCCTGGTTTTAATCACCTCAATTAGCAGTTGACACTGAGGACCAAGTAGGTTCATCAGGAGAAAGTGACTGTTTGTTGCTGTAATAGCTTCTCCATTTGTTCAGAGAGGCTGGGTCTGGGTCTCTTGAAGTGCTGGGAGGTTATGGAGCAAGGTCTCCTAAGCAAGAAGGGATTTGGTGATTTCTGTGAAGACTAGTGAGGCTTCCTGGAAATTTCACCAGGTCTGTCCTTCTCTGTGGTTTGGACTCAGAATGTCATTGCAGGGAAGCCTGAGGACCTGTTAATTTATGCCTCAAATCTTACTCTGAATAACCTGCAAAGTATCATCTCCATACAGATTCCTCAATATTAAATAAAGGTTGAATCTGAAACTGTTAGGTTCTTTTCCCAGGAGATATTTTATCTAACAGGAAGAAAAATGTACTCTGCTAAAATAAAATGTTCCCTGCAGGACTCCAGTTTCCAGCTATTGTTAAAATGTGTGGTTGAGAGCTGGGAACCCTGTGGCCAACAGGGAGCTGGAATGAGTTGAAAAGAGGAGAAAGATGTGCTCTGCAAAGAACAATGTTAGGTCCAGCTAACAGCACAGAAAAAGAGGAGATTGGCTGCAGGATACAGAGAGGCCCCAAGGAACAGGGATGAGCAGCCAGATCTAATGCTCGATAGCTGTGAATTGTCCCAGGGCTGTCTTCTATATAGCATTGCTGGAATTCCTACAGTTTGGGAGTAGCCCCTCTAGAGTACTAAATAACTTGGTGTGGAGTCATCCTAGACCCCTCAGTGAGGACTTGTGGCATTTAAAAGAAAAATGAGTTTTCAGGAGGTTGAAGGACGTTTGAAGTGCAGGGGGTAAAGGAGTTGGCAGTCATGTGCTGGTCATCTGCTTGCTTCAGCATAGAGGGAAATATGAAAGTATGACTGGGATAATCAAAAGCATGGAGAAATCTCCTTTGAAGAGAGATGAAAGCGAATGGGACTGAAGTAGAGCTGAGTAAGAGGTGCTTTTCACAGACATGTTTCAAAGGAGGAGAATGCTGGGCAAAGCTGAGCAAGAACTGTTGTTCTTTTTAATTCCCCTGTGTGTCTGTCTGTGACATGAACAAGAGGGGAAGGAGATCCCATAAAAATATTATTATTTTTATGGTCATCATCATCTTAATTTAAATTGTGTTTCATTATGGAACTTCATTGTCTCGAGAAGTAATTTAATTTTAACAGTTTGGATGGTGACTTGACGCATGTAATTATCAAACATTAACTTCATGTATGACAACAAATTTACAAGAAAGAGAATTAAACCTTGTGATTCAGAGCTTAAGTTAATCTCTGACTTCTGAAGATTGGATGAATCAGGGCAAACGGGACCAGAGTGCCTCAATCCACTGCTATCTCCCCCAGGGGCACGTCCTACCCTGACACCACGGTGTGACACCACGGTGTCCCACGGCTGGAACAACCCTGCAGGGGCCTCACTCCTGGTGAAGAGCAGCAGCTCCTTCTACCATTGAACATTCACACAACTTCCCCCTCTGCAATAACAGTGCAGCACAGCTCCTTGCCCCTTCCTGATGTTCACCTCTCCTTGTGGGACAGCTCTAGCCCCACTAATGTAGCATCCCATAGCCTCCTGTCCCTACAGCCTTTCCACAGCTGGGATCCATCTTTTCTCCTGCTAATGGGGGAACTTCTTGTTCATTCTTGCCTGAGTCAGTGGCACTGTTAACAGAAATGTGCTGTGCTAGAGAGATGCACTCTGCTGCTTTGTAAAAAATTGCAAAAAGCACGTATTCCCCCATGGAGGGCTTCAGGGTTGCATAAACACAGGGTGGAGCAGATTTCTGGGAACATCATAGACATGAGGATGTGGGCTGTAAATCAGGAAAGTAATCAACACACAGGACCTGGGCAGGCTCCCAGAGTCCTGCCAATGGATCATTCAGGCAGAGAAGAAAACTTAGGATGGTTAGCCCAAGCATCACTGCCTGCAGAGTAGAGTGGAGAGGTTTTTCTACTTCTTTGCATCATTCAACCCAAATTCTGCTCTGGATAAAGTCAGGGTCATGCTGGGTCATGTTGTGTCAGTGCTGCCACTGCTGTGAACAAGAGGCCAGCTGAGACAACAGCACAATAAAAAGCTTCCAGGGGGGGGGACTGTAAATAACACAGCTAAATTGCTCCATGCTTTCCAGGCTGATTGTGGGGAGGGTGTTTTCAGCATTGCTAGTGAGGGGTGTTCATTAACAACATCAGAATTGAACCCAGACCACCTTTTGGCCTAAAAGCAAGCCCAAAAGACATGTTGTTCATGACTCAGTGCAGGAAAAAGGGAAAGTTTTAGGATGTGTCTGGACCAATGACACAATGACTTGACTCATAAAACCTCAAATTACTGAGCAGCTCTGACTTCTGCCTGAGTCAGGTCTTGTGGGAAGGAGGTCCTGATCTGCTCTAGGAAGCTCAGTTGCCCCCCAGGACATTGCAAAGTATCACTTACAAGATTGCCATGTGTGCTAAAGAGATCTAGACAATGTGACCTACACAGGAGGGTAGGAGGAAATGCTGCTGTTTAATTTGGGGGTGATGAAGGGGACACAGAGAACTCGGGGGTTTAAAAATAAGCTCTGTGTTTTGGAAAGCTTTATGGTGGGTGAAGCTCTATGGCAAAGCCATGAATGAAGGCTGTCCTTGGAGTTGGTTTCACCAGGATGGTGTAGCCACTCAGCTTGGGTCAGGGACAGGCAATGATGTGCTGACCTTTCCATTCCCTCTTGTCCTGTGAGAACTTGAAAATGCCTATCTGGTGAAAACAGGGCTTAAAAGACTTTAAAATTAACAAGCTCAGCAACCTGTTCTTCTGGGTTGCAAGGCAGGGTTAACAGCCCAGGAAATGAGAGGGTTGTTTTCTACTTTTCACCTTGAAGCTGCTCATTGCTGTTGAATGTCAGGTCTGGAAATAAGGCTGAAATCAGGGACCATAGTTGCTTCCTCTCCCAGCCCTGTTAGTGAGCCAGGGCTCTTAATGCTGTGATTCCCATGCCCTGATTCCCATCTCTCCATAACACAGCATGTGGAGGCCGGACCATGCAGCTTCCTTTACCTTTGCTCTTGTTTCAGAGCACCCCACCAGGGAATCTGCATCTACATTGTAGTTTTGCAAATGCTTGAAGTCTAGGAAATGTTCCCAAATTCTGAAATTTTTGGCAGTAATTTGTTCCTCCACTCTCCCAGTCTGGCGGGGAAACTCCCTCTTTTTGGGCAGTAACACAAGTGGTTTTTGCCTGTTGTTTACAGCTGATGGGATCTGGTTCTTGGGAAGCAAAACACATCACGAAATGCCGAGGTGTGGCTGAGTGAGAGAGAGGCACAGCTTCCCCACACCCAAGCCCTGGCCCCCATCTCCCACCTTTACCTGGTCTCAGCAGTGGCAGGTGCAGCTCTGCCTAAAGCCAGAACTTAAACCAGCTGGGATAGACAGAGAGAGCAGGTGAGAGGAGAAATAACTTCCCTCAGCCCCTCTGCCAGTGGGGTTTCATCCCTGAAAGCACAGAGTAGCATAGCCAAGGAATTCTTTCCTCTAAAAGAAAGCCCAGGCATGAATCCACATGAGGCTCAGAACAAGAGAAAATAATCTACTTCCCCACACCCACAGCCTGATGGCCTCTCTTCTAGCATCTCTGCAGTGTCACAGCAGCAGAGGACACGGTGACTCCTCTGCAGCCAGGGTGGGTGTGACAGTTTGGGGCAGGAGAGCAGTTGGGAGCAGGGCAGCAGCCCAGGAGCAGGCAGGAAAGGATGGTGGATGGAGCTGGGGGAAACAGGCAGGAGGACATGCCACTGCCTCTGACTTGGCCCCGGGCCCGTTCCCTAGGACTGGCTGAGGAACAGCAGCTTCCCCTGCTCTGCCTGAGACTCAGAGTCACCACTCGCCTGCCCCTTCCCCGGGCCTCTCCTGATGGCTTTCTCCTGCTGCAGGCATCTGCTCTTCTGAGTGTGAAGGACAATTTGGGAGAGTCTGATCGTACATTCCTCATGCCTGAGGCCTCTCAGATAGCTGCAGCCAGTACTGTCACTTTCAAATGCAAACCAGACAAAATCTGCCTGACTTTGCTAAAGGCTGAAGCATCCCAGTTGTTTCCTGAGATGTTGGTTTTCCCCTGCCTGGTTTTTGGTAGTGGGGGGGGTGGAGGGGTCACAGAGGTGGCTTCTGTGAGAAGGTGCCAGAAGCTTCCCTGGATGGCTCTGACCCAATTCCTAATGGCTCTGAACATGGACATGCTGCTGGCCAAGGCTGGGCCAATTAGAGATGATGGTAATGCCTCTGTGATAACATATTTAAGAAGAAAATCAAAGCAAAGTGAAGAACACAGTTTTTTGTAGCCAGAGAAGAGGAGGAGGTGAGAACACGTGAGGGAAAGAACAAGGAGACACCAAGGTCAGTGGAGAAGGAGAGTGGGAGGAGGTGCTCCAGGTGCCAGAGCTGAGATTCCTTTGCAGGCCATGGTGATCACCATGGTGAGGCAGCTGTGCCCCTGCAGCCCATGGGTCCATCAGGAATGCAGACATCCACCTACAGCCCATGGGGATCCATGGGGGATGCAGAGATCCACCCCCAGCCCATGGGGGAGGTGCCCACACCAGAGCAGGTGGATGTCTGGAGGAGGCTGTGACCCAGTGGGAGACCCAGTGGAGAGAGAGGGCTCTGCTTCCAGGCTGGAGCAGCTTGGCCTTGGAGGACTGCACCCTGGGGAAAGAGTGACCCACACTGCAGCAGTTTTGGGAGGACTGTGTGCCCAGGGAGGGACTGCTGCTCATGAGATTGGGCCCACACTGGAGAAGTTCACACAGAACTGTCTCCCATGGGAGGGACCCCACAGTCTCACAGGGGAACAACTCTCCCTGAGCAGCAGAAGAAAATCTCAGTGATGAAATGACCAAAACTCCCATGACCTGTCTCCGTGCACTGTCGGTGGGAAAAGGAAGGGGTTGGGGAAAGAAAAGGTCTTTTTAAGGGCTTCTTTCACTTCTCATTGTCCTCTTCTGATTTTGTTAGGAATAAATCCACTTTGTACCTCGAAGCCAAGCCTATTTTGCCCTTGGAGTTTTTCTCCCGGTCTTTATTTCAACTCAGGAACCCCTTGCTAATTTTCTCTCTCCTCTGCCCAGCTGTGGCAGGGGAGGGCAAGCGAGCAACTTTCGTGGGTGCCTGGTGTTTGGCCAGTGTCAAACCACAACAGATGCTAATGCTGGGGGCCAGAGGTGCTGGTGGTTCCACTGCTTCCTGACTTTGCAGTATCTTCTGTGTCCTGCTTGCTGAAACAAGCATGAGGAGCCCAGGAGTCTGGGGATAGGGAGCTGCAGGTGAAGCAAGAGGATTTCACAGATCCATGGAAGGTGCGTCATGGTGGTGGGAGCTTTCGTGCAGACTGAGGAGGGAATGCAGGTGGAGCACCCTTCTCGGTAATAAACAGCTAAAACGCTCATGCCTTTACTTGAAAAGTCATCCTGTTTGATGAGCCAGCACAGCACAGCCTCCCTTGGCAGCTGGCTTTCCCAGGATGGGTGCAGGTGATCACTGGAGTGTGCAGGCTCCAAGGCTTTGTGCTGGGAGCAGCAGGAAGAAATGGCAGGGCAGGAGGGCACCAGTGTACACAGTAGCATCGGAGCAAGCTGGGAATGTAGCTCAGCTCCTGGGCTCAGCTGTGTGCCCAGGGCAAGTAAAATCCCAGCTGGGCTCTGCACCTTCTCCACCAGCATGTAGAAGCATGCTGGAGAAGTGCCACCCTCCTGCCCATCTTCTCCAGCCTGGAGCAGTCCCCTCGGGCTCTTTGCTTAGCCCCAGCTGTGGGATGTAATTGCTTATTAGGGAAAATTTTGGGGGATCTGAGCTGTAATTGCTCAAAGTGTCGGCTTCCCTCTGGGCCCAGGGTGGAGCCCAGGCTGTGCCACCCCAGTGGACGTGCCAGTGCTCCAGTGATCCAACCCTCTCCTTTTGCTGCCACCGGGAAATTCCCCAGAGGAGCAAGAGTGGAAAAATGTAGTCACAATAGTGTAGCGTAATTCAGTTGGTCAAATAAATAACCTATGTGGGAATCAAGAGTGATTTTTATTCCATAATCTTTCCAAAGCAGAATGGCTTTCACAGGCTTCTATTTTTAAGTACTTTTCTCGAGCACCTCCCATGAATTTTTCATTCGTTCTGCTTCCTACAGTTCAGTTCCTCCTCCACCAAAATGCTGCACTTTTTCCCTACATCTCCTGGGGTCAGTCTAACCTGAAAACCCAATCTTTCAAAGCCTCACACAGATTTTTATTAATAATTTCTCAGAAAAAAAAAAAAAAAAAAAACAAAAAACCAAAAAACATGCAGTGGTTTTTGCTAGTGTAGTGGTGTTGGGTTTAGGTAGATCTTGTCCTGGGTTGAGACCTCTCATGCTCAAGGTTTTGAGGCGTGGCTTGTAGTTTAAAGACATACAGCTGTTAGGACCTGTCCTTCTTCAGGGAAGGGCTCTGTCCTGGCAGGATGTGATCTGTGGAGGAGGATCAAACCATTAATATTAACAGCCTGCTTCCGCATGGATTAATGGGATGGTTGAACACGCTTCCGGCAGCTGCCTTGCCTTGGGTCTCAAAAGCCAGGAAGGTGCAAGTGTGGATGTGTTCTACATGAGAGCCCTGAACCTGGTAAACTGAAAAAGAGCTGGGATCCCAGGAGCATTTCACCTGCCTTTGCAGTCACCTTCTGCTCCTCATCCCCATCTATTACCCTCCCCTCTGGGGTTCCACTCTGTGTAACCCTGAAAGGGGTTTGAAATGCATAAATACACAAAAAAAAAAAAAAAAAATTAACACATCCACACCTGAGTTTGTCCTGAGGGCTTATCCCTAAACAAGGTGTGCTTCCTGAGCTCTCCATTCAATAGAAATTTGTGCCAGTTGCTGGTGCAAATTGTCCAGGGCTCCTTGCCAGTGTTTGAGCCATGCCAAGGAGGAGAGGGCTGGCTGGCTGGCGGGAGGAGTCCTGGCTTGTCTGCAGGTGCATATTCCTGCTGCTCAGTGAGGTGTTGGCTGTCTTGGGAGAGGGAGAAGGTGCATGAAGGAAAAAGGCCCCACTGCCAAAGACCCCGTGGACTGGATCATCAGCTGGTAAAAACTGGAGCTGCTGGATGGAGGGTGTGATGGTGCTGCTGGTGAAGGGTCTGGCTTCCTGCCCTCTCCCAGGCTCCTGGGAGAAGGGGCTGCTGGAGAATGTCTCATCCATGCTGTGGGCCTGGTCTGGCCCTGCATAACCCCAGTCCTTGGGCACCAAGGTCTTCTCTGCTATGGGTTGATCCCTATCAGCTGTGGAGAAGAGGGATGGGAGGGAGCAGTGTTTGGGATGTGGCTTTGCCACTGTCTACTTACACTTGGCATTATGGTGTTTACAGTTTATATCCCTGCCGAGCTCCAGGGATGCGTGGGTGGGTTTGGATGTTGTTCATGTGAACAACCCAGCTCTTAGCACAGAGTCTGAATCCACATGGCTGCTGCATGTCCTGGTGTCCCCACTCCCAGGGAAGCAGCCTGCCAGAGGCTGCAGAGCTCCACACTGGGCTGTGCCAGGACTTGTTCTGCGGCCTCCCCAATGCCAGGGTGGTGGTGACCAACTGCAAGCACCTCCCCCTTAAAACCAAGTGCTTGGAGTTTTCAAAGGCTCTCTGCACTGCTGAAAAAATGTAACTATAAGACCCCATGCCAGGTGCACCAATAGTCTGTGAACTATAGGTCTGGTCACATTCAGAACCCCCAGCTGGGTTCAGGAATAGCACAATTTATTGAATGTCACATATATGGTTCTTTTAGATTGCCCATGAAAAATGCCTGAACTGCAGAGTGGCTTTGCACTAACAATACAAGGGTAATCACAATCCTAATTTCCCAGGTTAACACTCAGCATATCTGAGGACACAAGACTTACCAACAGATGACCCTTGTGGGGTGGGAGAGGAGGACAAATCTGTCAAACTGTTCCTGGAATTTCAAGTAAAATTCTTGCCTGCCAGCTAGATATTAAACTGGCCAGCTTTTATGTCTTATTAACCACTATAGTGCAAAATTCTGCCAACTGTGATCAAATCTTCTGTTATTTGTGGGTTTATTGCATAGAATATTTATTGGTAGGAGGCTTTGGTTTGTCATAACTTTTCTGGGTATCAGGTAGGCCACATGGCCTCCATATTTGCCCCCATGCCATGCCAACACAAATCACAGGAGCTACATCCAGTTTCTGTGCTTGCACTGCAGGTCCCATTGCATGTCCAGCTTTGCATTTTCTTCCAGCTACACACGTCATTTGTAGCCCACCTTTGTGCTTCCACCTCAGATGTCATGAGGCTGAGCCAGAGCTTTGCATGGAGCAGTGGAGTGTCTTTGGGTTTGCAGCACCAGGGCAGAATGGCCATGAGGAAGATTCAGAGGCAAACGCAAAGAATTTTCTATTTTCCTGAAATAAGTTGGTTTTTTTTTTTTGGTTGGTTTGTTGTTGTTGTTTTGTTTTGTTTTGTTTTTCTCCTGTGTTAAGGAAATGCATACCAACTCCATCCCTTCCACTCTAATAAACTTGGAGAGCTCCTGTCTGCCCCCACACCTCTGTCTCCCTGAGGTTTGCTGCTGCTAGCACTGGGGGAGAAGGAGTTAAGTTTGCATTAAATAGCAGCCCAGCTGCCTGCAGAGGCTCCAATCCCACTCTTTATTCCACAATGTTTGATGGCTGAGGAAAAGCCAGCTCCAAATTCACATGGCATTTTCTAAACCAAGGACAAAATTCCATCTGGCTTCCTCGGTTCATCCTCTCTGAACGAGCTGCAGGGTTTGGTAGGCAGCTCTTCACTTCTTGCAGTTTTGGGGCTCTGTGGTCCAGGACATGCCTGGTTTGTTCCAGGCTGGTCTTTCCCGGGTGTCCCCTCCCAGCCGGGGGTGCGGGGCAGCCCAAGCAGCGGCTGGGCCAAGGGACAGCTCTGTCGCCTGTCCATCCCTCGCAGGTGGATCCTAGGGAAGGGCTGGCTGCCCTGCCATGGGAGCTGCGCTCAGCCAGCACTGGGCGGGACGGGAAGCGCGGCCACGGAGGAGTGGGCTGCAGTGCAGGGCTGGAAGCGGCTGAGGCAGGCGCTTACCTTCTTCCCAGCTCCTCCTTGGGCGGCGGGAGAGCTTCGCTCCCGGGTGAGCAGTGCCGGCGGGGCGGGGGATGCTCCGCGCGGCTCCGTCCCGCGGGGCAGCGCGGGGAGCTGGGGCGGGGACGGTGCCCGGTGGCTTGGAGGGGTCGGAGGTCTGTGCCAGCCCCCCTCGAGGGCGCTGTCTCTTGGCTCGGGCAGCTCATCCGCTGGGAGCTGCTGGTGGCAGGGTGTGAGGAGCAGGGGAAGCTGTTCATGTGCTGGCTGGGGTTTCCTCACTGCCCCGGCAGCCTGGCTGGGGGCTTTCACTGGAAAATGAGAGGATTTGTGTTGTTTAAACGCAGCTGTTCCTGCCTCTCTCCTGCGGGGCTCTCTCGCAGCCCAAGATCTCCCCTGGCTTTGGGTGCTGAAGCGACCCAGCAGCACGTTCTCCCAAAATGATGGAAAATAAAGTGTTCCTGTCATTCACGTTCTACAGCACAATTCTGATTTTAAAAATGTATGTCGTTGCCATCATTACGGGGCAAGTGAGACTCAGAAAGAAGGTAGGACCCGGTTTCGTTTTTCTTCTCCTCCCTTTCTGGCTCTTTGCTTGGGTTTCTGTGATTTTGCTTTCTTCTTTTATTCCTCTAAAGGTCAACAAAATTTTCCTGAAGCAAGCTGAGTTTTCTTTGACTTCAGTTGAAAGCAAAACTTGTTTCATAGCTGCAGCAGATAAATATCTCACTTCTCTTTGGCCCTTTTTGTTTGTTTCTACCATCTGTAGCTTGATGTTTATAATTTTGGAAACCTAATCTAAATAATAATCAGATCTAAAATGCCAAGCAGGTGAGATGCTTCTAGAAAGAGTCTGGTTACAGTTAATTTGCAGGGTCTGGAAAAAAAAGGAGAAGGAGAAAGAAAAAAAAGTTAAAGAAGAAATCATTGCAATGGTCTTTTTTCTTACAATGTAGCAGAAAGCTTTAGAGCTTTTGGAGTCTGACTGGCTATGGGAATGCTCCAGGAGAGCAGCAAGTCATGGGCAATAAAACAATAGCTGGAGGAGATGATTCTTGGTCAGGGAGGGGCCAACTGGACTTTTACTACCCTCACCCCAGCTCCTGATAAAACCCAGCTTTCTGTAAAATCTGTTTTAAAGGATTTGAGGAGTTTCTGACTGTGTCAGTGAAGAGGGAGGGAGTCATTTCAGGTCTCAGATAGAATACAAATACCCTGTGCTGTGGCATCATTGCAACTGATGAATTGTCTTCTCCCCTTGTGATTCTAAATGATGCTCCAGCCCTGGGACAGTTTGGGTTGGTAACATAATTAAAGAAAGCACCAGGGCTCTTTCCAGGCTGCAAAATGAAGCTGTCAGATGTAGCCAGGTCCCTGAGGAACAGCTTCTGAGCATAGGTGAGGAGTTCACACAAATAATTTTCATTTTTAACTTTATTAGTGTAGGATCCCATTTCCCCATGGGAAAGCCACACAGTGCCACTGCCAAAAAGTCAGCCAGGGAATATTCTCTAATCTGCCAGTCCTGGTTATCTTTTGGAAGCCGAATTGTGTCTGCAAGCTCTCTGCCAGCAACGATCTCACTGGCTGGCAAAGTCTCCTCTAAATGGGTTTCATGGGAAGAAGTGGACGGGGGTGAGGTGGGAGCTCCCTTGAAACCCTCATTTGGGACCTGCTCAGCAGGCAGCACTGGGTTTTTTGGAGGACAAGGAAAACTCCTGGGGAGGTGCAGGACAGTATGAATTGAAGTGCAGTGACCCTTGTTTTTATGAAGAGTGGTAACAAATTTGGGCAGGTAAAATGCCCACAGGACTTCAAGATTAGGGGCAAAGCTTCAACCTGTGAGGTTCCTGAAGACTGTAAGCAGGTGGGGACTGTCTCTTCCAGGCCTTTGCAAACCCGGAGGACGCCCTGCGCAATGGGGGATTGCAGTTCTGCCGCCAGGACCCTGACGTGGAGCGGTGCCGCAGGTGAGCGGTGCCAGCGTTCCCTCTGGTGCCACCGTTCCCTCTGGTGCCACCATTCCTGGTGCCACCATTCCCTCTGCACCAGCTGCTGGCAAACAAGAAGTGGGAAGCTAAAGGGCTCGCTAATCAAGTAATATTCCAGATGGTCAGACTGCCTCGAGCTCTGCTGTGGGACCCTGCGCATGAGAGCAGTTTAATCTTTACCGTGGGTGCGCTGGAGCAAGGGCAAGAGAAGGATCTGGGTTTGCATTCAACATCCAACTCTGACTAGCCCTTTTCTAGGTGCTCAAAGTCCCACAGATTCCCAATGTCTCGTCCCATACCCACACTCAAATGCTCTCGTGTCCTGCTCTGACAGGACCCCAGATCCCTGCACAGCTTGGACAGGCAGAGTGACTGGTCCCAGTGCTGTTGGCAGCTGCCCTTTCTGGGGATTTGGGAAGAGGCTGGACAGGATTACAATAACTTTTGTCTCTCTGATTGGGCAAACTCTGAATGTTACACCTCTTCTGTGAGAATCACAGTTTCTCAGAGGTAAAACACGGGGTTATTCAGCCCTGGGCTTGATTTGCTGTCCCCCTTACTGAAGGAGGTGCCCCAAGTGCTGGGCTGGATTGCTGGTGATGTACAGGAAAGGGACTGGAGTTGTGCCCTGCTGTCCTTGAGCCCTTGTCCTGGGCTGTGCATGGGGACCTGACTGCTCATGTCCCACTGCCTCCAGCATTTGCTTTAGAAAACATCCAGTGCCACCTAATTGCCAGGCTGCCCTGGGGAGGAGGAGGATGGAAAATGAGCCATTTCCTTCCTAGCAAAAATAAAATAATAGCAGAAATAATAATCATAATCTTCTTTTGATTATTCAGGATAAACAAACTTCCATAAAAATAAATAACTAGAGCTGCAGCAAAAACCTGGGGCAGCCTGGGATCTGACTTGGGCAGCTGAAGCTCTCAGAGTCTGTCCTTGCTGATGTATTTGCAGCCCTGGAGAAGACATATTCAATCCAAGGTGTTTCCCCAGAGCAAGGGCAATGTCAGCTTTTCATCTCAGACTGTATCTGGAGAGGAGCAGAGCCAGGGGTCTGTGCAGGGCAGGGACAGAGCAGGGCAGGACATTTATTCTGTGCCTCTTAAGGAGGCCCCTGGCTGCTTCACAGGTCTCTCCTCTCTTCTCCTTCCATTTGTCCTTCCAGCCCTGCTTTGTTCAGAGAATGGTGCCTGGGGGAGGAGGGGCACAACCCACACTCATGGTCTGACCAGATCCTGTTTCATTAGCGCTGTGGGTGGTGGCAGTGATGCTGTGACACCCAGGCAGGTGCACGTTCAGCTGGAGCACATGGTTTGGCTCCATGAGTGCTGATGTGTCACCACATGGCCACAGCATCCCCTCCAGCCACAGTGTGGGGGTCGTTGGGCTGCTCCTCCCCAATCCCCTTTGGATGCATTTATGGAGGGAGGTGAAACCACAGCCCCTCTCATCCTGTGAGTTTCTCCACTGGAGAAGCTGTGGTCTGGAACTGCCTTTTGTTGTGTAGTGTGGCCACATCTGGGGCCATGCCGTGCTGGCACCACACCAGTTTTGAGCTTTTTGCAGCTTCACAGGGTCTG
Source organism: Urocynchramus pylzowi (assembly GCA_013397555.1). Lineage (NCBI taxonomy): Eukaryota > Metazoa > Chordata > Aves > Passeriformes > Fringillidae > Urocynchramus > Urocynchramus pylzowi. The sequence continues at coordinate 152,449 of VZRH01008141.1, forward strand.
TGTTTTGCTCTGTTTATTTGAAAGCTCCAACCCTCGAGCTGTCATCTGCTGTGGCAAAGGCGTCCCAGTCACGGAGAGAAAGTTTCAGGAACTCAGCGTCCCAAGGGAGAGACACAGGGTGTGAAATTCTCCTGCCTCTGTGTGTAAGGGAGAACTGACACTTTTGGGGCCTGTGTCTGCACCATTTAATGGGGAAGAGGCCCAGCAGCACCTAGGGATGGGTACTCTGGCTAGAAGGAATGAGAGAAAACAGAATTCCAGTGGGAAGGAACAACCTTATCTCGCTTTTCAGGGCCCACCGCAATGACATGGAGAACATCTTTCCCTTCCTCTTCCTCGGAGCCATCTACTCCCTGCTGGATCCCAGTCCCACAGTGGCCAGGATCCACTTCCTCATCTTCTGCGTGGGAAGGATCATCCACACCATTGCCTACCTCCTGCAGCTGCGGGCACCCACGCGCTCCGTGGCCTACGGGGTGGCCCAGCTGCCCTGCTTCTCCATGGCCCTGCAGATCCTGCTGGCCACCACCCCGTACTGGTAACAACCAGAGAGACCAGCCACCCAAACCCCCTCATCCTGACTCTGCTGGGCCCCCCTGGGAGAGAGTGAGAGAGTGTGTGTGTGTGAGATGTCACCAGGGAGGTCACCTGCACCCTGAGGATGTTCAGTGCAGCCTTGATGAAATTCCACTGCCATCGGAATTTGTCAGAGGAGTCACCAGAGAGAAGGGACATGCAGGAAGGGATGTGGAGGCAGGGTTCTCTTTCTCCTGCTGATGATGAGAGGTGGAAAGCAGAGGGACTACCCCTTGAGGAAGGGGTCATTGAGGGAAAGGTTTTCTGTGTTTGGAACTGTGACTGTGACCTTTTCCTCCTGGTCATGAATATCCCATGAATCAGGCAGGGAAAATGATGAGGGTCCCACAAAGTCTCTTAGTCAGCAGATGTGGTTGGTAGCAGAGGTTATAAAGCAGCCACCCTTCTCCTGCCCAACCATGTGCATCTGTGGGAATGTGAATCCCTTAGGATTTAGTCCCTTAGGTTCCCTCTCCACCAAGGAGAGGAGGTGCCTTCCTGGCAGCCTAAGAGGGAAGTCAAAATCTCAGGGGTGATGTTACAAAGCCTTTGGAGCATTCAGTGCTCACAGTGCCACCTCGTCTCACGCCACAGCACACAGCTCCTTGCCAGGAGCCTCACTGCAGGCAGGGCCCTGGAGCTCCTGGCAGCTCCCAGCCAGCAGCAGCTGTGGCTTTTCCATCTCAGCCTCACCACAGCAAGATGCAGAGCGACATGCCTGGAGAAGCCAGCAGGAATCCTTTACCCTGGACACAGAGCCTGGACACATTCGCCGGACACAAAGGTCTGGGACTTCTGGAATGTCTGAAATGCTGGCACAAAACAGGGGGTTTGCAGACAGAGTTTTCTCCCAAAGGGCAGTCTAGTCCACATGCAACTAATACCTGAAAATGCCCCCAGGGCATCAGACTGAGTTTCTCCCCCTCTGTTTGGAGTCTTTCTCTTGCCGTTGCTATTCGGGAAATGTGCTGTGATTGCCTTAGGGGAGTTTTCTTTCAGCTGTTTCCTGCTGTCTGCTGCTGCCAGGCCATTCACAGCCTGGACCAGCTGGTTTTTGCAGAAAGCTCTGGAAATGAGCAGAGGGGCTGTGAAGGGAGCATTGCTGCTCTGCAGTGTCACCCAAAAGTGTCCTGCTGGGGAGGAGAGGCTGGGACCAGGGTATTGCATGGTGACAAAGGCCCATGAGCTCCTCTGCCACACAGCTGTCCCCAGGTGCCAGGGGCTGCTCCCAGCAGCAGCAGCAATGGAGCATCCCTCTGGAGGAGAAGGAATGAGGAAACCTCTGCTCTTCAGTGCCTCTTCCCTCCTCTGAATAATCTGAATAACATCACAGGGGCAAGCCAGAATGAGTAGAGAATAAATTCCCCCTTCACCTGTCCTGTGCACTAAGGCTGTTCCCTCGACTCTGCTCTCCTCAGAGATGCTCTTGCTGGGCCCTTGCTGAGCACTGGGGACACACCTGCTCACACTGATGTTCAGCCTTTGCTCAGCTCAGGCAGAAGTTTCTGTACCACTAACTCCACCCCAGTGCAGGTGTGGCCTCAGGCTGAGCTGTGTGGTGACGTTTGGAGTGGAATTCTTTGCTCTCCCACTGCAAGGAAGGTGGGCAGGATTGCAGGTTCAGCAGTTCACTCCTGGCCACTTCTCCTTCTCTCAGATGTCTGGGTAACACAGACCCCTCTTAACAAGTCTTTTCTGCCTCACATGGTGCACAAGGTCTTGCACTCCTGTATCTTTCTCTGCTGCTGCACATGCATCCTGGTGGCAGGAAGCAAATATTCCCAATAAAAACAAATCATTGTGTTCTGATACATCCTTCCTTCGGGAGCAGCAGATGCAGCTGGGCAGCAGCTGGGTCCAGCCCCAGCAGGATGGATCCTCAGCAGGATGTTAAACCCCACTGTAGAGCCTGGACTGTCCTGGGACTTCTAAAGATATACCCCTTTCCTCTGCAATCACCTGCCCTGCACAGGAACCTCTTTTCTAGGCGTGCATTATTTGTGCTCATCCTTTAAATTCAGCAGAGCTGGGAATTATAAGCAGCTCTGCTCACTTTTTCTTCCCTGAGTAGCAAGTTGTTACAAAGCTTGGTGTTCACCCAAAAATCCTGGGGGGCTGGAGAAGCTCAGGTAAGAGGTGGTTGCTCTTCTTTCCGCTCTTAGGACTCATAAAGGAGCTGCTTGTGTTTTCCAAGATAAGTAGCCCCCCTTTTTTTGCACTAGGTTGCTGGGAAACAAATGGTTCATTTCTCTGGTTTTCCCCTATTTTCTTAAGTTGTTGGTGGTTGGGAGGTGCTGCCCTGTCAGTGTCTGTGTTAGTTTCATAAAATGGCTCCACTTGGTTGTTTTCTTACCCTGTTTGTTTTCAAATGAGGAAGGCAGTGGTTTTATAAAATGGACTCTCTCCAGTACATGTTGCTGTGGTTGGAGATGGAGATTTTGGCACAGGAAGGAAGAAGGGAGGCTCCAGAGCCCCCTTCCAACCCCCAGATCTGCCAGCTGCTTCAGCCTCTTCTCAGCTGCCTGTCCAGTGCCTGAGGCTGATGCCCTGCTCAGGGAAGCTGAGGTTACATGCAAAGCTCTGCTTTCTCCTTTTTTATTAAAAAAAAAAAAAAAAGAAATAAACTCAGCTTACTGGCTGCAGGGAAAAGCTTGGGAATGTGAACTCTCCTGTCTCAAAAAAAAACAAACACAAAAAGCCTACAAGGCAAACTTAAGAGAGGCCCAAGCATTGCACTTATTTTGAAGTGTTCTGGAAGTTTGGGGGAAGCAAAACCAAGCTGGGCTTGGTTGCTTGGGCAGCACCAGTCCCATCAGGGCTCTCCTGGGACCAGGTGATCAGAGCCACTGGCTCTCCCCTGGACACTGCCAGTGGTTGCATGTGAGAGGCATTCCTGCCTTTTCCCAATTAATACCTAAAGCCCAGAGCTCCCAAACTCCTGCTCTGGCATCAGCATAGGCAAAGGATGTGCCCAGTGTCTCCTGCTGCTCCAGGAGAGCAAGGACAGTGCTTGCACCCACCAGTCTCTGGGGTTTGGTGTGTGCTTTGTATGTCCAACAACTTGTTTTTCACACCTGGCTCATACAGGAAACAGCAACGTTGTGAAAGCCACCTGGGACTGCAGAACAACAATTTAGTGCTTAAATGGGTACAAATTGAAAGAGGAGAAATTTCAGTTAGACATTAGGAAGAATTTTTTTTTCTGTGAGGGTGGTGGGACACTGGTACAGGCTGCCTGCAGAGGCTGTGGATGCCCCAGCCCTGGCAGAGTTCAGAGCCAGGTTGGATGAGACCTTGAGCAACTTTGGTCTAATTCCAGCTGTCCCTGCCTACGGTAGGGTGGGTTGGGAGTGGATGATCTTTAAGGTCCATTCCACCCCCTTCTGTGGCTAAATGTGTGAATGTGATTCTGACCACCAGTACGTGCCTTCCCTCACGGTGTCTGGAGCTGAGAGAAAAGCAAGTGGAGACCCGGCACAAGCTGCTTTCCTTCCCACACTCTTTCAGGTGGTTCAAGCCCCAGGATCCGTCCCACCCCTGAGCACAGGACACACCTCTCCCTTACCTGCCTGCACCACTCCCCGGGTCTCTCTTCATCCAGATCGTTCCCTGGTGGGATCTGGACCAAGATTCCTTCTTGGGCAGCTTACCTTTAACACAGATCACTCTTCCTTTTCTGCCCTCCCAAAATCTCCATTCCCTCTAGCAGAGGGGATTTCGATTCACAAATCCTTGAGGAATTGAGATTCCTGTGGCTTGTAGAGAGAATGAGAGGAGCCAGTTCTACAGGCACGGGCATCCCGAAGTGGAGAAGATAACGGCGCTTCCCTGCTGCTCTCTGGCACACGAGGATGAAGTTGGCACCGGGAAAACTTTTTCCAGCGGGCGTTTTCTAAGCCGGCGGTGGGGCTGAGCTGTGAGACATCCCCTGCTTGACCCGCGGGGCGAGGGAGCCGGGCGGGCGCGGAGCGGAGCAGCGCGGAGGGGCGAGCCCCGGGCTCCGCGGGCTGCGCTGCGCGGGGCTGCAGCACCCTCGTGTGGCTGCGGGACCCTGCGGGGGGACACGGGGACCCTGCCCAGGCACCCGCACCCGCGGATTCTCCGCCCCTCCGCTGGCCGGAGAGCTGGGGGTGCGCATGGAGGTGTTTGGGATGGAGGGAGGGCGCCATTCCTTGGGGAACGGCTGAGCGGGAGGAGGCTGATATCTGCTCCAGTGCCCATCAGCCTCTCCAAAGCAGGCAAGATGAGATGCCAGTTCCAGGGAGATCCTCCCGTCATCGCAGACTTGCTCTTTGGAAGTCACCTGGTTGAAAACAGACTGGTTTGAGGAAGGAAACAGTTTGCAAATGTCCTTGCAAACTTCCCCTGCTTCTGAAGTTGTGGTGTATGGATGCAGCGCTGTGCATCTCCATGCAATAGTTCTTCCTTACACATGATAACCCTTCCTGGGCTTCGTGACACCAGCTGCAAAAGGAGCCTTTGCTTCCTCCCTTCTTCCCAAGTAATTATAAAGCATTACACCCCTGTGCATCACTACCATCCAGCTTCTCTGCTGCCTCAGGTTGCTTCCCTGTGGGGTTGGAAAGAAGCAGCAGCGAGCAAAATATCTGCTGTAGGGAGGAGATGCTCCTTCCATATGGAATGTAGAGTTTGGGGTGGGCATCTCAACCCCCAGGACAGGAGCATTGCTCCAAAGGGCAGGGGGGCTCTGCTGCTGGGAGGTGACACGTTGCTGTCATGGGAACATGTGTTCCTGCAGTTTGTGGGTGGTGCCAGCAGGACTCAGAGGGTCTTCAGACCTTCCCGTTGCCACCAGAGGGAGAAGGGCTCAGCAGCACAAGGATAATGGGAAAGGAGGATACTGTAACCACGGTATGTCTGTAATTGAGTCTGGACGGGGATAGCCAGGCGGGTGTCCCCGTGAGCTGGAAAATGTGAGCTCTGTTTTGTCATGCTGCTGTAGCAGCCGATGCTGATGACAACACAAAATTGTCACAACATTAAAATATTCTAGGGGCAAACTTCAACTTTTCATCAGTCAGCAAGTCACGCACAATGTCAGGCTGTGGGGTCAGAAACAAGGAAAGGGGGTCCAGAAAGATCCTCCCATCACCTGAGCATCCATTTTGGAATGCCCTGGTTGAAAACCAACTGCTTTGAGGAAGGAAACAGTTTGCAAATGTCTTTGCAACCTTCCCCCACTCCCAAAGTTGTAGTGCATGGATGGAGACCAGCTCTCCTGCTGAAATTAGTACTGGTGCTGGATGTGCCTTTCCTGGGAGGAAAAATGTCCCTGTCCTGGAAGAGGAGAGGTTGCACAATGCCTTTGAGCTCCTCTTCATTGACAGCCTTCCCCCAGTACCTCCCTCCCCCGTGGAGTGCAGACCCTGCCAGGTGAGCTGCAGCTCTCCATGCTTGTCTGTCTCCTGGTTTGAGACCCCTCAGATGCCCACCAGCTCCTGGGAGCTGGCTGACCATGGGTTGAGACCTTCTGCTCTAGTGGAAGATGAACTGAAGCTGGGACAGTTCAGGCAGGAAATAAGTGACATATTTCCAGCAGTCAACAGTGATGAGTCACTGGAGGAATCTGCCCTGGGATCTGTAAGTTCATCGCTTCCAAGGGTCTCTTGACTCAGGGCTGGATGCTTTCCAAAGGGATGCTCTGCACTGGCCACGTGCTGAGGACATGAGGATGCTGCTTGAGTGATATTCTTTATGCAGGAGGTTGGACAATTTGTCTTAATGATCTACAAGCCACTTACTGAATGAATAAATAAGTGGTTACAAAGCAGCAGCAGAGCAGTTTGGCAGGGATGGTCAGGTGGGTGGGACCATGGTGGCCCGGGGTGATGTCCCCAATATGGGGACTTGCTCCTGCTGGGTGCTGCAGGGATGATATGGGATGAGCCCTGTTCCCCTCTAGGGAAAGCTGGAAGGCATTGTTTAGGGCTCCTTCCTTCCTCAGCCTTGGATCCACGTGTCCCAACAGGCACTGGTGATGGGAGGGACAAAGGTTGCTGCTGGGAGGGAGCTGATCCTGTGGCTCATGGAGCTGAGCCTGCCTGGGTGCAAGGGATAGCACTGTGGTCCCTGGCTGTGAGAGGGGATTGAGGATGGCCGGGGGAGGAGGAGGAGGTGGTGACAGAGACATCCTGTAAGTGACACCACGTAAGCTGGCCTGACAGGAGGCTGCTGCAATCCAGCAGGTGAAGGCAAGTAAAAGAAACAAGGGAAACCCAGGTATCCCTTCTCTCCCAGCTCTCCTGGAAGTCGGCAGGGCAGCAGTTTTCTGCACAGGCAGGGGAACCCCTGCCACATTGCACCAACACACACCCACCCACCATTAACTTTCTCACCCTCTCTGAATGCACCATGGCATTGATCTCCACAATATCTTGGGGCAATGGATTTCAGGCTTTATTTGTGCAGTGGGGACACCTTCTGCCTTGCTCTCTGATCCTTTCCTGGCAATTCCTGCCGCTTGACTCGCTGCCTTTCAGTCTGAGCATGTGCTGGGCAGTTTCCCCTGGGCACATCTTCACACCTCTCCACATTGCATTAAATCTGCTGCTTGATAGCTCAGCACTGTGAGCTTCTGGAGTCCTCTTTAACTTTGGCTGCCTCAAGTATTTGGTATTGCCTTTGCCTGACCACTGATTCCTCTTGTTTTGGATGCTCTGTGCCTGCTCTGCACCTGTGGGCCTTTGCTCCTGGAAAGTGCTCTACAATCTGATGGTTTATTTCTACCCTTTGGTTTCTTTCAGCTCAATTTCTGTGCAGAATCTGACCCTCCTTGCTGCCTCTTAATTCAATTTCTGCCCAGGCTACTTGTCCAGGGCAGGTGGGGAAACCACAGTGGCTGGTGATGGAAGACTCATCATCATAGGTCCCTATCACATGCACTGACACGTCTCTACTCAGTAAAATATTTATTCCTTCATTATTTCACAAGAGTTGTTTTTACAAAAACCTTACAAAAATTTCCAAAACACAGACATGCAGAAGAAAAAAAACAAATCCACCATGGATCTTGTTACAAGTAATTGAAATGTACAAATAGAAAGGGCGAGAGAGAGCTTAGATTACAATAATCCCTCGGTCCTGCTACCCCTCCATGGGTGCAATTTGTATCTCTTCTTGGCGAGTTCAGCATTGACTGACAAGCTGTGATAAGCTGCCAAAAGCACAGCAAAGGAGGGGCCCTAAGATTAGGAGCAAATGTTTTCAAATATATATATACATATAGATATTTAGTGAAGAAATATTTATTCCCTGCTTTTTTTAGGTTTACAGAAACAGCATCTGCAAACTATTAAATGGGTTTATTTTCATTAATGTTCTCAAAGAGGCAGCGACATTTATATCCCTGTGGTTTCATCTTGTATAACCGAAAAAAGAGCCCTGTGCTTTCCATGGGAATAGGACCCCCCCTGGCCCCCTCCTCCTGCCCCAAGTGGTGTTTCTCAGGGTGGATGACTTGATCCACAGTGGATCCCTCTTCCCCCTGGCTTGGCAGGTCTCTTTGCACTGTGGGGAGCTGGCATGACAAGTGGGAGGGATCCCAGCCCTGGAAATACGGATGAGGGCAGAGGGTGGGTATTCAGGGTGACACTGCTCCCTGGAGGAGGTGGACAGTGTCACTCAGGCTGTGCCCTCTCCCTGCCTTCCAAGCTTGAGGAGAATGTAGCTGTTCCCACCTGGGGGCTGCACTGTAGAGCAGAGAAGGCAGGGGCTGGAGGCAGGATGGAGGGGCTGGTTCACCCCCAGGCAGAGGAGATGGTTGTCCCATCAGGTCTCCAGCTCGGGGTGCTGGGTGAGTCTCCCCATGCTGGCATTGCCTGGGGTGCAGCTGATGGCCCCGGTGTCACAGCCACTGGGTCCCACAGGCAGCTGCAGTGAGAGCCCCAGTGGGAATGGGAGAGGATGCTCCTGGGAGCTGTGGGGACTCAGGTGGGCACTTTGTAGCTGTGGCACTTTCAGCCTCGGTGTCACCAACCAGAGGATGTTTACCTGGAGGAGGCACCTCAGCAATTGCTCTATTTGTCCTCAGATCTACTGCTGCAGCCCCCAAACCAACCCCTTCTAGGGAAGTAGGGTTGGTGTCTTCTCTGTCCAGGCCACCCCTCTGAGTAGGTGGTGTCCCCATGCTTGGCTGGTGGCTCTTTCCAGTGGGTGAAGAAAAGGTGATCTGGTTCCCAGTGGGCTTTGTCCACAGGGACACCACACCTCCAGCACTCTGGCTGTGGAATTGGCAGGGGGAGGTGGAGGCTGCATCTCTCCACAGCTCAGTCCCATGGATTAGGGCCAGGTTGCCCACCCCGCGTCCATCCCCTGCACATCCCACCTTGGAACCTCATTAGGCTGCGCAGCAGGGTGGGATGAGGGGGAAACCATTTCCTTTCTGCAAAACCAAAAAAGCCTCCCCCCATGGAGCTGCCGGCCCCAGACCCCCGAGCACATCTGCGGAGCTGCCGACGGGGAGGCTGTGCCTCCGGAAGGCGAAGCCTTCGTTGGCACGAAGCGCTGGGAGCCGCCTACTCAGCTGAAACCAACAGCTTTTTCCAATTTTCTCATTCCCTGGGACTGTTCAATGACCTGGGGCTCTGCAGAATCGCTGGCAAATCTACCGAGGCAGGGCAGCGGTGCCTGCTAGGGGACTGGCGATGCATCCCCAGCTCATGGGAGAGCTCACAGGCTCCAGGAGGGTCTGTTGAGGTGCTGAGCTCTGCTTGCTCCTCTGGGAAGGGACAAAGCCTGATGCCATCAGCACAGGCAGCTCCTAAATGCAGGAAGCACAGTGCAGAGGGCTGGCCGAGACTGGCCATGGCATGGGTGAGCCATCAGCTTCCCAAAGTCCCAAACTTTGGGAAGTCCCAAACCCCACACTGTGGCTGGGGTTGCACAAAGAAACAAACACATGGATCAGCTTTGGCACACACAGTTGAGCGCCGCAAGTGACAGCCTGGTGGAAAGGGGGGCCCATGATCCTCCCACACTGTCCCTGCGGGAGGAGAAGACCCAACAACTCTTTGGCTCTCTGGGCAAGATACCCAAATTGGTCAAATCCAATAGTCCAAGATCCTTCCATGTTTGGAAGCAAATTCTTGTTCCCTTGGCAAGTCTGTTTGTCCTCAAAGAGCGTGTGGGGGGTATGTGTGTATATATAGCCGTTATTATAAGGGTGTGCGGAAAAGCAAGTTTCTAACCAAGTTCGCTCCATATGTGGCTATAATTATGTGCCACTTCGGCCTGGGACTGACTCTACCTTCAGAAGGGAAGGGAAGAGGAGAGAAGATGCTGAGACATTGGATGGGTGGCATGTGTGTTGGGCAGGCGGCGGATTTGTCCTGGACCGGCACAGGAGCTCCACCCTGTATCCTGGAGGAGGCCGTGGGATGGGGTTTGCCCTGCTCAGTTCACAGTCGGCACCTGGTTCTGATGGAGGCTGAACTCTTTGGCTTTGAGGCGCAGGCTGGCGATGCTGTTGGCCATGTTCACCCCTTGGGTGGGCGTTGCAGTCCCGCTGGAGCTGTAGGAGGGCACAGTGCTGCAGGGAGGGAGCAGGGAGGAATGAGGCAATGGCCCATGGAGAAGACCCCATGCCCTTTGTGGTCCTGCTGGCTTCCCAGGCCAGGCTGGCTGTTCCCTGTTGGAGATCTCACAAGAACAGCCAAGGCTTCAGCATTTTTATGGGCTTGGATGGATGTGGGAACCCCTCAAACTATGCACCAGGAGGCCCTGCTTTGTGCTTTTGGATGTGATGGCTGAACACGAACAGCTGGGAACTAGAAGGGACCCATGCCACCTCCTGTGCCGAGATGTGGGAAGGGTCAGCACGAGGCCAAGCAAATCCCTTGCGAGGACCAGGGCGCCTGCTCCGGCCCCAAAATGCAGGGAGGCAGGGAAGCCTGCTCAGCGTTGGGCAGAGGATGCTCAGACAGAGTTGAAATGGTTCCCAAAGCCAGGTCAGACGAGCTCCTTTCGGCCTCATAAAACTCCCCAAATCCCCAGCAGTGGCACAGGGCTGCATTCCTGTGGCAGTGGAGCGGTCTCTAGGCAGCCCTGCCCCGTGGCCACCTCCTCCCCAGCTCCTCCAGAGCCTCCACCTACCTGTACGGGGAGGTGCTGGTCCAGGAGAGATACTCAGGGGTCAGTGCGGTGGGTCGTGGTGCCATGGGCTGCTCAATGGCTGCTTCCTGGCTGTAGGATTTGAGCAGCGATGCCGATCTGTTGGCCAGCATCGCCCTCTCGTTACGGCGGAACTTGGCCCTCCGGTTCTGAAACCACACCTGTGACGGGGGGAAAGGCGGTCACTGGGGACCCAGGGCGCGCAGGGACGTCCCAGGCGTCTGTCCTCGGGGTCATGGTGATGTGCAGGATGAAACAAGGGAGGGGACAGTCCCTGCTCCTGCCTGGGGCAAGGCAGAGCGTGTTTTCTCCCACACAAACCTGTGCTCACCTGGACTCTGGCCTCGCTGAGGTTGACCCTTCTTGCCAGCTCCTCCCGCACAAAGGCGTCAGGGTAGTGCGTCCTCTCAAAGACCCTCTCCAGAGCCTGCAGCTGGCTGCTGTTGAAGGTGGTGCGGTTCCTCCTCTGCTTCTTCTTCCTCTTGGCTGCCCCGCAGCTTGGGCTCAGGCTCTCACCTGTGGGGCAGGAACAGAAGCCACATGAGAGCCTGACCTGTGTGAGACCCCCTGACCCAGCCAAGCCCAAGCCCTCCTGGGGGTCTGCAGTGTCCTGCTCTGTGCCAGCCATGCTCCCTCCAGGCACCTGGGGCTCTGTGGGGAGCTGCATATGTGCAACCCTGTGATGTCCATGAGAATCAAAACCTATTTTGGGACCTGCTGGAGCTTAGGGTTAACCCTAGATTTTACCAAGGCCTGTGGTGGTTTCACATCTGGCTAAAACCATGCTGACCTGATTTTGAATACCTGCCTCAGTGTATTCTGGGGCTGCACTTGATCCAAACTGGAGCTCAGCTTTTGCTAAGACTTTAAGTCAAGCTTTCATGAATGGTGATGAAAATTCAGCACCAAAACACCCCCAAGATGTGGGTCTCAGCTCCCACCTCCAGCACCCCCCGAGGCACCAGCTGTGGCATGTCCCCAAGGTGACACAGGACTGCAGCCAAGCATCTGCTCTTCCAACCCTGGTCTTCAGAGCTCAGAACGAGCGGCACCGCGTCTCGCAGGGCTCAGCCTCCGCAGTGTTTATTTCTGGCTTTGCTGGCTCATGGAAACATGAAGCTGAGGGTGTAGTCTAGTTTCTCAGTATTGATCTTGGGCTGTCAGCCAGGCTGAGATTAATCTCCTCTTTGTCACTAATATCATAAGGTTTGGGCAATTTTATGAAGCCTTTTTCCGAGACACCCAGTCAGCTGCCTGCAAAGGCTTCGTGGGGAGCACGACTCGCTGTCGTTCTCCCTTGTGGAGGTACTGGTTAATGATTCTTTCTGTTAATAAAGCATCTGGATCCAATCTGTACCTACTGGTGGGAAAGCATTCTGGAATTATTTGAAATGGTAATAATTTTATGACATTCTGATTCATGGCAGGGGTATGCTGGGGCTTTCTGCTCTATATCATTGCAGAGGCCAGGGTGGCAGAACTCACCACTCCCTGAGTATGCTCACAATTAAATACTTGCTAATAATATTAATCGTGATACTTATTTAGTAAGTCCAGCATTTTCAGATAATGATGTTGCTTGAGCAACCACAAAATCTACTGGAAGGGATATTAATTCTGCTGTTTCAAGACACCATCAAGCTGTTGAGTAGGAGGAAACTTCCAAGATCTTTAAGGCCAGAAAAACCTTCTTGCACCCTAACTCTGAATAATTCAAGCCATGAAACATTCAACAGTAAGTTTTTCATCAAGTCCCTGGGACTCTTATGTGCCCATCTACACCATTTTCCCAAGGTCTCTCTGCAGCCACTGGCATTTCTCTGGGTCTTTACTGGGCTGTAGGTGCAACTTGGCCTTGGTTGACCATCAGCAATCTTTGATCTTGTGTTTTGGACATGGACTTCTTGGTTGGGTGAAAACATGATGGGCAGTGCCTGAAATATGTGTGGGTTTGAGACCCTTTCCCCAGCCAGGAAACCATGGGCTGCCCTTTGCCACCAATCGTGTCTAAAGGCTCACAAATAAAATTCTCAGAATTCCCTCCAGCACTTCCTCCTGCAGCTTCAAATGTTCTGCCAGTCTCTGCTTTCCAGTTGCCCCTTTTAGTTAAACTCCTTTTTTGGTCCTGTTTTCCTTCAGCAAGCTAACGAGCCGCTGGATTAAAATACATGAAGTCCAGCCATGGTTGTCCCTGAGTTTTCTGGGAGCTTGGGACTGAAATGGGAACCATCAGGCTGGGAAAGAGCTACAGGATGTAGCAGGGTGAGAGGTTTCCTTGTGGGTTTATGACCATGCCACAGGGCTTCTGGGGAAATGGTAGATCAGGGTTTGGTTCAAAAGGTCTAGTCACAAGGGCACCCAGTGTCCCTCACCAAACTAGCAATGATTTCAACAGGACCCTGGGAAATGTATAAATAAAATTTATAAACCCCCTTTGGCTTCATCCTCAATTTAAACCTGGCTATAGGACTTTTCCATAGTGATGATTTCCCTTGCCCACTCTAATTTGGCTGAAAGAAAGGAGTAGGAGGAAAAGTTTTTTAAAATTAACTCTTAATCCAGTTCTGTAGGATCTGGCCACATTTCTGGCTGGTCTTTATCTCCTCAAACCCACAGAAGGAAGAGCTAACAGCCACAGGAGACAAGTGGTGCTGAGTGCTTCCCATATGGGGCTGGCAGTCATGCTGGGATCGAGGTTTAAGACTGGAGTTGGATCAGGATGTGTCCGAGCACCAGTGGTTCTGCATTTTTGGAGACTGAAAACCCTGGGCCATGCTGGCTTTGGGGCATTTTGTTCAGCCCCTATTGCTGCTTTAATGGAGGGACATTCCACATCTTTTCCAGGGCATGTCTCTATGGCAGGGAGGCAGCTCCACACATGGAGTGCCTGCCTGGATCCTCTGCCCTCCCTAGGGATGAGCCTTGGTAATGCATCAACATCTTTTCCTCATTAGCTCAGGCATTGCAGGCGTGTGGGACCAGGCAGATGCCACCCTAATTGCTGGTGGTGAGTGTCTGACAGGTTTACAATCTGTCTGGATCTGCTCTATCAGAGATGCTTTAATAACTCCAAATGCTTCCCAAAAATGAGCATGGCTAAATTGTCTGGGGCATCAGAGAAGGAATGGGAAGGAGGATGAGTTGGATCCCCTGAAGACACTCTGTCCTCTCACTGCCATCAGTGGGACTTGGATTCAAGCAGACCTGCTGACACCTTAATGGAGGAATTGGAAACCAGTTCCCCAGCCTGATGGGCTTCCAGGAATAAGAGCTTGTAATTGCACAAAGTTAAAACCAGCTTCCCACCATCACTGTTCTGTCCCAAAGCAGTGCTTGGGGAGGCTATGGGGAAAGCCAAACCCTTGCCTTTGTCAGGTATAATTTGGGGGTTCATTTGGGCTGAAGGGACTGGTTTGGTTGGCCAACCCTGAGGTCAGAGGGGCTCCTGAGCCTTCCCCCCAGCCACCTTCCCTGTATTTATCTTCCACTGATTACAATTTCCGCTGAAAGGAAAAGAAATGCAGGGGAAGGGGGAAAACAGGGGGGATAACATTACTGAATAACGAAAGATGACATGCGGGGGGGGATGGGGAGAGGGAGGCACAGGGGCTTTGCACAGAGCAGGATGGGCCCAATGTGCATCACAAAAAAAGCTTTAAATTGCCCCAGACTGTTAGGAAAGACAGGAGACTTTTCACCCATGATGTGGGTGAGTTTTGGGGTGCTGGATATGGCCTGGGTAATCTCATGCCTCTTCTCTGGGCTGTCCTGCCTCAGGCAGTGCTGCCTGAGAGATGCAGACAGCCTGGGAACAGCACTGTGCCCTACAGATGCCATGGGGTGCTGGGAGTCACCCCAAACCCCTTCTCCTGTGGGAGCACCACTGCTGGCAAGCCTGGACTGTGCCACACGGAGAACCTGGAAGCAATGGGTCCTGCCTCATTTGCAAAGTTAACCACCTCCAGGTCAGAGCTGTGCTGGTTCAGCTGGGCACCAACCAAGCCCCCTTCTCCCACTCTTGCCTTTTCCCTCTGTGCTTCCATCAGTTTTCCACAGGAAGGGCTCGGCAGGTCTCAGCCTTGGTGCTGGGCTTGCCAAGGGGGGCCCTTACACTGGCAGGGCCCCCAGCCTCCCACAGCTGCTGATGAGCACTGTAAAGAGGTAATTTTCACTTGATTTCCACCAAGGCTTTGGGTTTGACTTAAGAGCTCCATTAGTGCACAGTAAATGGCCTCAGAGCAGCTGAGATCCAGATCCACCAGCACCAACAATCCCAGCAGTTCACTCGCCTCCCCCTGGAAACACAGGCAGGGATCCTCCCTTGGGAAGTCCTCCAGGAATGGGCTGTATTGCCAGCCATGCTCAGTCTCCCCTCTGCACACCCACTTTGGGGGGTTTATTTGCAAAATACTCATCCAGAGCGCGGTGGTGCCCAGCACCACCCCTGCTAGCCCAGATGGTCACTTCAGCCAGCTGCCAGCCTGTCTCTTCCCCAGCTGATGCTGCAAACCCCACTCCCTATCAGTACCAACGCATCCTGGGACAAGTTTTCCTGAGTCCAACTCAACCACTTGGCTTTGGGGTGCAAATACCCCCGTTTTTCAGGTCAGAAGGCAGCAATTTCAACCCTCTCACGCAAAAAAAGCCCAGGCTAAATCTCCTCCAACGTGTTTCATTTTCCATTGCACCGCAGCCCCCATGGCCCTGAAACGTTTTCTGTCATTAAATTATTTCACACGTTCCATTTATTTGTGAGCAGTTTGCCAAAGACCCTTTAAGCTTTAAATTTTTCACACCCCCCCCAGCCAAAATGATCAAATCCTCTGTACCATTTACTTCCCTGCTACGCCTGGAATGGCATTTTTTTCCTCCTTTTTTCTTCTTGGGTATAATTTAAGGGTTGAAATAGCCTGGAGGGAATTAGCTGTAAATTCTTCCTAAGACAAATAAATTCAGCCCTCTAAGTTTCTACGTTTTTCAAACTGTTGAGAGACATTTTGGGTTTGTTTTACTTGAAATAATGATCGTGGCATATCTGACCCTCAGGCTGCGGCCGGCTCTAGCCAAATAAATAGCTTTTATTAATTAAGGTTTATCCTTAACAAATAAAACCCCAATTTGATCTCGGCCGGCTGAATTAGCAAAAATAAACAACGGGTTCTCTGGGCACTTGATGTGGATTTAACAAATTAACGCTGGGCCTTCATCAGGGAAGCCGCAGGGTGGTGGAGGTCTTTTACAGCCAAGAAATCCTTTGGAAAAACAATGTCTTTCGTTTCTCCCATGGTCTCTCTCGGTAAACATGTGCACTCCCTTCATCCCTTTATGCACTCGGGGGAGCGAGGGGAGCTCAGCGATGACGTCTGCCAGAGCTTCATGTGCAATTGTTTAACTTGTTCCTCTAAATCATGCCGTGGGGAGGAAGCGCTTCCCCTCGGACTGCAGCGAGCTGGAGCAAAGCTCTGGGCTCTGGGAATTGCCCCTCCGTGGTGTGTGCCCACTCCAGCTCTGTTTTGTTCCACAGCCTTCAGCTGAGACACCCGAAGCCAAGGTGTGATTTGGGGGGGCATGGGCTGCCAAGTGCAGGTGACCCCTCTTTCCAACAGCCACTTCCAACACTGCCCTGCCTTGGGATGCAGCTGGGAACAGCCTGGGAGCCTGGGGGGTTTTACCAGGGCTTTGCAGGGAGGAGAGATAGCAGGAGGGATGCTCCACAGGGCAAAGGGAAGCTGGGCACTTGTTCCTGCTCATGGGCACAGGAAGGACAGGGTTTGTTGCAGTAGGGATGGTGGGAGATGCCTACACCACAACAGGTCTTTAATCTCCCCAAATCACCTTGGAAAGCCTGGGGGGCTGAGGAGCAGCCAGGAACCTGCCCCTCCACAGCTGAGTCACCCAGCTACAGTGCATTTCCTGCACTCACCCATGAGCCCAGCCAGGGTGCACAGGAGCAACACAGCACCAGCCTGGGGGCAAAACCATACCAGTGAAACTCCCATTTTCTGCATAGTTTCACCCCAGTACCCAGGGGAGAAGCCTTTGGGGCCACCAAGCCCTGCCCTCAGGATGCCAGCCCAGCTTTGCTTGGCATGATGCTGTGAGGTCCAAACCCATCCTGGGAACAGCCATGGATATGGGGGACAGGGTATCCCTGGGGAACAAGGGCTGACGCCCCTCCCCAGGCTGCCACCTCCTCATCCTGACCCACTGCCCCTCCCTGTCCCCCCTCCAGCCCAGCCCCAGCCTCGCAAAGACCCCGGGAATGCTGAAGGCTCTGGGGGGAGGTTGAAGCCGGGGGGGTCCAAATGTGCTGAGTCCAAAGGAAACTTTCTCGGCTCGAGTGGCGTACATGAAAAATTTAAGAGAGGGGCAAGTCCCAGCTACTGGAGAAACATTACAGCGAAATGTTTCCGAGGATGTTTCACCTCATTAATTGTGAAAAAACTGAAACGCTGACACGTTTTTACAGGCTGCCAGTTTTGCTGGGGGAAAAGTGTCTCTGTTAAAAAGGAGCAGCAAAAGCCTGGACCAAGAAAGAGGCCAAGGCTGTCCCGGGGGGGCCTTAGCCTGTGCTCACTGACAAGCAGCAGCAGCCTGTTTTATGGTTATAGAGCTGCCTCTGCACCAGCCAGAAACCACCCAGCACCACAGTTTGCTACCCCCAGCCACACAGCCACACAATTTTTGGGAAGATCCTGCCTAGCAGTGTTGCAGCTCCAGGGATGCTCCATGCACAGCCTACACCCCCAGAGCCCAGGAGGTTTTCCCCTTGCACCCCTGAGTGGTGTGTGGTGTCTGAGCACCCATCACAGCAAGTCCAGCTAAAAGCCACAACAAAGCAGGAAGGTCCTGGCTGAGCCAGCAGCATCCCTGCATCCCAGTGGGGATGTCCAGCCTGGGCTGGTAACCCAGTGGTGGCACTGAGGCCTTTTTTTAGCTCATTATTAGTGCAGGAAATGCATTGGGAACATGATGCTTAGGTGGGTACTGGGAAGAGAAAGAATGTGAAAAGGAAGATCCCCATGTCAGGAGTCACTGCTTCCCTTAGGGATGGTTCCAGCCCAGAATGAGCCATCAAATTCACTGCTGAGAGCTGTGAGTGGACTCAGAGCTGGCTCTCCAGTTGGCTCTGGAGCAAGGGCAGCTGTGCTGCAAAACCCAGGTGCACAAGAGGGGGAAGATCAGGAAGTCACAGCGAGGAAGGAGGAAGATAATGAAAAGAATGACGAAGGGAAACAGATGCTGGAGATGCCAGGTGAGGAACCAGCCAGCCAAGCATTGTGCTATGATTTAGAGAGGATGCCCTGAAAGTTGAAAGCTGGTGAAATCCACAAAGCTGCGGGCAAAGCCCTGAGGCTCTGAGTGCTCAGGAGTCCCTGAACATTCCCAGCACTTCCCACCATGCCAGAGGCTGCTGCCCCAGCCAGAGGCTCCTGACAGCCCAGCACGGCGCTCACCCCGCTGAGGCCAGGCCCCAGGAATGGTGTTTTGGCACAGCCAGCTCCTGCGTCAGCGGAAGCATTTAATGAATTAATTGCAGCCACATTCCCTGCAGGAGGAGGCAGGGTTGGTGGGATGCTGTCAAGCCTCAGAAAGGGGCTGGGGAACATCTTTGGCCACAAAGCTCTGGTGGGAGTAAGGGGAATAGCCTGAGCAGCACAAGAAACCCCTGTCCATTCTCCCAGGATCTGGGAGAGATGGTGCCATCACCCACATTTTACCTGGGGTGGGAACTGCCTGTGACAGACCTTTGGAGAAGGTGCCAAGGACACATCCTGCTGCCAGGCTCACTGGCTCGGGATGCACCCCAGCCTCCTGGCCCCAGGGTGAGGATGCAGACAAGAGCCTGGCACCATCAGCACCCCTGACTGCTCCAGAAACAGCCTGGAGAGCTGGGACTGCCCGGGGCCTCTGGCTGTGCTTTCCCACCTGCCTGGCTCCTGCACCCTGGGAGCCAGAGCCAGGGCCACTGTGGGGCCACTGTGGGGCCACTGTGGGGCCACTGTGGGGCCGCAGGGCTCAGACAGCCTGGCTGTGCCCTGGCAGTGGCACCGGCCCAGGGCAGCCAGCCCGGACCCGGAGCGCTGAGAGCTTCCCTTGGGCTCGGTGCTCTGCAAGAGAAATGTTCCCTCCCAGGCCTGTGCCAGCGTGGGGTGAGCCCAGCCTGGCTCAGGGCTTTCAGGAGCTGCCAGGAGCATCCCGTGGGTTCACAGGAGCCCGACACAATGGGCTGTCCCAGCTCCAGAGCCACCACTGCCTCCATTGTGTCAGCGCTCCAAGGGGATGGAGCTGCGGGGGAGCTGAGCTGGGGCAAAGCTGGGGTGCTGCTCCACAACGAGCGCCCAGTTTGCCCCTCAAGGAATGGCACGGTGAGGAGAAAAGGCTCCTGGAAAGTCCTCTGTCTGCACGGATTTGCTGGGTATGGTGGCTCTGAGAGGTCAGGATCTGGCAGGGTCTGGCATCTTCCCTGCTCATGGCAGGGGAATGTGCACCCCTCTGTGTCCCTCTTTCTTAACTGGGGCTGGGGTCACACAGAGCCTCCAAAAACTCATCCACAGTGGTGGCAGTCTGGATGTCCCCTGCAAATGCCAAGGAGGGAGAGGGGGAGACAGGACAGATATTGGGATGGGTGCTCCTGGCTTCATGCAGGGGTGCTCTGAGAGGCTGTGTCAGACCAAAGGGCTCCTCAGGCGGATGTTTGTGGCTGCAGGGTTGGGGGTAGCAGGAGCCAAAGCCCTCCCAGCACAGCCAAGTGCCTCAGGAAAAGACAGCGTGGTGGGTTTGACCGATCCAAGCCAAGTTCCGAGCAGCACCGACCAACGGGGGAGCAGGAATTTTCATTTTGTTCTCCTGTGAATTTGCCAACCCCCACGGTGGAGGCCCAGGGACCAACAAAAGGCGCTGGCTCTCCCCCAGCCAGCACCAGCCAGGAGCCTTCCCGGCAAGGAGACATTCACTGCAGAGCCTGCCTTCATCTCCCAGCCAGGAGACCTTCTTGGGGTGGGACGAGAGCCCTGCCTGGCTTCTCCTGCACCTCACAGCACTGCAGCACCCTGGGATGCTCCTGGGGACGCTGCCCCGTGGGGATGCAGCCTCCCCACTCTGCCAGCTCGTTAAAACAGCCCAGCATGGCACTGGCAGCACGGTGGTGGCTCACAGATGTGTGAATCTGTGGCTCAGGGAAGCAGCCAGCCCAGCCCCTGTGGCCAAAATGCTGGGATTTGGGTCAGCCCCAGGCACCACAGTGAGGGGTCTGGGCAGAGGGAACAGCCACAGTGGCTCCCCACAGCCCCTGCAGAGTGGGATGGTGGGACAGATGCTGGACCCTGCTGCCCTTCATCAGGGCTGAGCACAGCAGATGCTGCTTCCCCTCTCATCCTGCAGACCCTTCAGGCACCATTTGGTGCATCCATGATGCAGCCACAGAGGTGCCAACACTGCTCATGTGTGATATAACAGGTTACCTGGTATCCCAGCAGGGCACAGACGTGTAATTAATTAACACTAATGAGACTTGTGCAAGCACTGGCCCAGGAGTAGCACCCGCCTTGCAAAGCACCACCAAAATCCTGGATTTAACTGCAAAGTGAGTTTTCCTGGGGGCTGGGAAGGGGATGGGGGCTGCCTCAGGCCATCACGGTGTTGAGAGCTCACTGGGACTTTTGCTCAGTGTTTGAAAAATAAAACTAAATCAGCCGGGGCTGCATAGCAGGAACGTTGTGTGGAGGGCTGGCTCCCAGCCAGGGACCCCTGGCATGGCGATCCCAGCCTTCCTCTCCTCCCCAGCCCCCCCAAAAAGGTGGTTTTTTGAAATTTAATAGGCAAAATCCCAAGCAAGCCAGCCCCAGTGGCATCTGGCACTGAAACCCAACACCAGCCCCACGAGGTTAAAGCAGAGACCCCACTGCATCAGGGTCATTGCCAACGGGGGGAAGGAGGCCAGCAGGGACAAGGGGGAATGATGAAATTCCCATGCTGTCCCCTCCTGCTGCCCTCTGCCACTGCCCCAAGTCCCTTTTCTTTTTTGAGGCCAAAAGGGTGTTTTCCACACCCAGGCCAGCAAATCACTGAGCGCCCATTTGATCAGTGAGCACCAGCACCTGCTGAGAGCCCCTTCCACAGCCACCAGCTGTGGACACCAGCATGTCTGGCCAGGGTGTGGGATGGGCATGAGCCCCTCGGGGAGCCCATCCCACCCCATCCCATCCCATCCCATCCCAGCCCATCCCAGCCCCTCTCCAGGGAGGACCCTCGTGGGCGCCTGCACGCACAGACGTCCCGGAAGCCCCTGCCAGCAGCTCACTGTCCTCCGGTCTGGTTTTCATTTGAGGTCGGTGGCCTCTCGCCAAATTTATTGTAAAACATTCATTTTAATAAGTGGCTCGTATCTTTTTTTTAATTTTTTTTTACCCCAGCCTGGTTAACTGTTTCCAGGTTACAGCAGAACCTTGCACAGCAGGGATGGCAGGGGCAGTGGGGACAGTGGGGACAGTGGGGACAGGATCACAGTCAGGCTGCTGGGGGCAGGTGCCAGCCATGGGGATGACACCAGGGGATGACAGGATGGAGACAGGAACATCAGGGTCCTGCTCCTACAAAGGTCAGCAGAGCTGAGACCTCACCCTCATCCCTGCAAGCCTTCATCCCCTCCAGGTCCCCAGGGAGACCGAGCACCCTCCTGCCACTCTGGCCACCCTGACACTCTCATACAGAATTAAAACTTACTGCCCAGTGGGTAACTGGGTCATGTCAAACATGCATAGGGCTTCCAGAAGTGGATGTTGCCTGGTAGTTTAGTTTCAACATTTGTTTTAAGTTTTATAAACCTCTAATACTAATAGAAATGCTTGAGTGTCTTTTAATTTAAATGAAAACAGTTTTTTTTTTTAAATTTAAAAATTCCCTTGAGGTATTTACAACCCCCAAATTACAGCCATGTGGCCAGCCCAGATGAGAAAGTGAAATTGGTGAGGAAGGAGCGTGGCAGCTGCCCCAGCCCAAGCCCAAGCCCAGCCCAGCCCTGTAGTGGCCGTCCCCATGTCACCTGTGTCCCCTGCACAGACCCTGCTTCACACCTTTGCTGGGGACATGGGATCCATGGGTTCACCAGCCCCATGAGCTGCCAGCCACAGCTGTCCCCAGCAGGATGGCATCTTTCTGTCCTTCCTGCCTTCCTTCTGTCCTTCCATTTTTGTCTTGTCTCTGGAACACAGTGGGTTTGGGGACAGGAGGTGCCCGTGACCCTCAGCTGTGCCCTCCTCAGCTGTGCTGCTGCAGGACCAGGCCCTTTGCACCCCAGTGCTGTGCCTGGGGTCCCCTAAGAGCTCCCCTGCACCACCACTGCTACTGCCACCCCCAAGTCACCCCTGACAGCCCTGGCAGTGTCCTGTGATCACAACCCCCCCACTTGGCAACGCCCTGCAGGACCTGGGGTACAGCGTGACTCCCCTGAATGGCTCAGTGCCACATGTCCCCCCCTCAACGGCCTGGACAGCTTGGGGTGCCATGGAACCCCAGCACACACACCTGGCATTGCCCTGGACAGTCTGAGGTGCCATGGAACCCCAACACACACACCTGGCATTGCCTTGTACACCTTGGGGTGCCATGGAACCCCAGCACACACACCTGGCAATGCCCTGTACAGCTTAGGGTGCCATGGAACCCCAACACACACACCTGGCATTGCCCTGGACAGTCTGGGGTGCCATGGAACCCTGGCACACACTCCTGGCATTGCCCTGGACAGTTTGGGGTGCAGAACAATCCTCATCCCACCCCAGCAATGCCCTGCACGACCTGGTACAAGGTGACCCCCTGCACATCTCGGGGTGCAAAGCAGCCCCTCCAAGCACACACTGCAATGCCCTGAACAGCTCAGCTCAGCACAGCTCCGCCGTGGATGCCCAGCACAGCTCGGGGAGCGGTGCCCAGCCCCCGGTCCCAGCGCTGCCCCGCCGGGCTGCGGTGCCTGCGGGAGCTCCGGGCCGTGCCCCCTCCCCAGCGCGCCGCTGCCATGTGCTCCCCGCCGCTCCCCCGGCTCCCCTGCCATGTGCACTCCAGTTTCCTTGCGTGTGAAGCCTGCAGCCTCTCGGATTCAGTGGCTGGAAAGGATGGCGCCTCTCCACATCTGGTTCAATGCGCGAGCCTGGCGCCTGGCTTAGCCACAGTCTCCATTCAGAGACACACAGACTTTAATAGACTCATACAATTCTTCCTGATCTATCACTGCAGCCGCAGCTGAAAAGCTGCTTTATTATATGCACTCAAAGGGGGATGAGGAGGGAAGGGGAGGGGGCCGGCGGCTGGCGCTGCCGCTCTCTGAAGGCTCCCAGCCCGCCCGGCATCCCCCGGGACCTGGACCGTACCCCCAGCCCTGCCCAGCCTCCCAGGGGCTGTTTTCCCCCCAAACCCGCAGGAAAGAGCAGCACCGCAGCCTCATTATCTCTCCTGCTCAATTAACACCCTCCAAGCTGCCGCTGGCACCCGCACCGCGCTCGGCTGGGGCTGCAGGGGACGAGGCGGCCAAGGGCATCCCCAATGTCCCCCTAACGTCCCCAGGACGGCTTCACTCCTCCACGAGCTGGAACAATCCCCCCAATTCCTGCAACATCAGCCCCCCGGTGAGGGCCCGGAGCTGTGGGCAGGGGCTGCCCGGGGCTGAGGAGCCGCCCCGAGGGCGGGCACCGCGCCCCCCGCGCCAGCGATGCCCCCGCAGGGCCCGGAGCTGGGGCTGGGGAGATGAGGGATGCTGAGGGATGCTGAGGGATGCTGAGGAATCCTGAGGGATGCTGAGGGATGCTGAGGGATGCTGAGCACGGACAGGGCGTTTCGTCACGCCGTGGGAAGGCTGGAAAACATCGCCCGCGGTCATGTGTCCCTCGGGCAAAGGCAAACATCGGGAATGCCTCAAGGGCGAGGGGAGGAATTTTTGTGTTAATTCTCGGAAATGTAGGGTTTTCCAGTGAAAAACAAGCAGTTCGGCAGTTTTGGGGCAGTCCTGGTCAACAGGCATCGGAAAAACCGCCTTGAAACCTCAAATCTGGCCTTTCTCCCCAAAACTTTGCTGTTCCCATCCTCCCTGACCCTTCTGGGCATCACCAAGACCAGGCAGGGAGTGGCTGCCTCTGCCCACCACACTTCCACTCTGTTCCCAGTTGCTTTTTCCAGCCAGGAAAAACCTGATCTGCGTTAACCCTGGTCTAAATCCTTGCTCAGCCCAGCCACAACCCTCTGCCCCAGCATTTTAAAGGATGCTCTGACCCAGTTCCCTGGCTCAGGGATTCCATCCTGGAATAACTCCCTCCAGCTCATGCTGCAGGGAGGGAATGAGATGCCAGTGTGGGGACACCAAGCCTCTGCCAGTCCCAAAGCACCCGGGTCCCATCCTGCCTCAAACTCACCCCTTCAGCTCAGTGATTTCACAGCTCTGGGGAGATAATTCCCCCTGGCTGGAGGAAATCAGCCTTGGGTGAAGGGGTGATCAGCCCCACTCCCTGGGAGAGAGGAGGGTTTCTAACACACAGCCTCAAAGCCCCAAATCATTTCATCAGCCTCCCAGCTACAGACACACGCCCAGGCTCTCTTAAAATGCTGATTCGTTGAAATTCACCCATCTTGGCTGCACAGAGTCGAAATTTCATATTTTTCCTGTGAATCAGCCCCATTCCCTGAAATAACAGCCCAAAAGAGAGGGGAAATTGTCTTGCACTGAGCTGTTCCTGGTCGAGTGAGACATAACAGCCCAGGGGGGGACAGGCAAGGTGTCCCTGCACCCCAGCACCCTCCTGGGCTGGGCATGGCTGTGTCAGGGGGTGTCTGAGCTGCTGCTGGGGACTAAAGCACATCAGTGGGTGCTGCCAGGGCTCCCAGGGAAGTGGAGCAAAGCCTTTTGTCCCCACAACATGCAGGACCCCTCCAGTGTCCCCTCTGGACGCTGTCACGCTGTGATTCTCCCTGCTGGAAAGTGCTTCAGAGGGAGCATCCCCCACAGCAATGCCTGCCAAAACCCAGCTCACCGGGGGTGCTGAGCACAGAAGAATCCCAGCAATGAGAAGTCGGGGAGAAAAGCGATTTTCCTGGCCCAGCCAAGGCTGCTCCAGCCCTTGGGCTGCCCCAGCCAGGGGGTTCCCACCTCCCCAGATCCTGAGTTTGGGTTTTTTCCCTTCACCCTCTGGCAGCAGCTCTCCCAGCACAGGAGTGAGCACATGTGGGGACCCAGCAGAGCCCTGCAAGTGCTGCAGGAACGTGCTGGTATGTGTTTCCCTGTGCCCTGGGGAGGGCTCAGCGTGGGCAGGGCAACTTCCTGGGGCCCCTCTCCAGCCCAGAGCCCCCTGAGCTGGGGCGGGGGGAGCCTGGAGCCCAGCTGGGGGTGTTCAGCTCATCTGGGGGCAAATTTTCCCCAAATCAGAGCCCTGGTGTCAGTAAGAGCCTGACAGCAGCCCAGGGCACAGGGAAGAGCAGGATGGTGACCCAGTGCCACCACGGGAGGAGCAGGAGGGTGCATGGATGTCACTGGGGGACGAGTGGGATGGTGAGTGTGTGTCACCCTGCAGGGCTGGGGGCACAGGGAACCACAGAGAGGTGGCACCAGGGTGAACCCCAGGCCAGAAGCTCTATGAGACCTGGGGTCTCTTCCAGCTGTGCCCCCAGCCCTGCCTGTGCCTGGCAGTGATTTGTGCTGCTCTGGTGGCTCTGCAGGGCTGACCCCATTCAGCCCTTTACCCTGCTTGTGCCATGGGGAAGCAGCACTCCCACCCTCAGCAGCTCTTGGGTAGATGAGACCTGAGGAAGCACTTTCCTCTTGTCCAGGGCAGGGCACCATGTGCAGGACAGTGGTCCTGTGGCAGTGACACAGGACCAGAACCACAGTGAGGGTGTCCCAGGTGGGGAAGGGAAGCCTGGCTGCAGAACACGCTGCGGGTTGGGGCTGTCCCTGTCCACCAGCCTGGGCTGTACAGCATGGGTCCTTCCCTCAGCCCCTTTCTTCCTGACTGGGATATGCTGGGCTCCCTGTCAGTGGCTGGAAACCTCTGGGTAAGCTGTCAGCCCCCTCCCCCCCCCCAATCCATCCATCCATCCATCCATCCATCCATCCATCCATCCATCCATCCATCCATCCATCCTCGCTGTAAGCAAAAACAAATGTGGAGGGCTGGGAGGTGGCCAGGGTGGGAGCTCCCACACGAGTTAATTGGTGCTTACTGACTAATTGCTGCTGGATGCTGCACTGGGGACCTGCCTGAGCACTGTCCCCTCCCCGGGGGCCATCCTGCTTCAGCTTCCCCAAGGGCACATGGGGAAAAGCCCCCTGTCCTGATGTCTGCAGCCCTCAGAGCCCTCCAGGCAGGAGTGTCCCCAGGCAGGAGTGTCCCCAGGCAGGGGGTGTCCCCAGGCAGGGGTGTCCCCAGGCAGGGGGTGTCCCCAGGCAGGGGTTGTCCCCAGGCAGGGGTGTCCCCAGGCAGGGGTGTCCCCAGGCAGGCGCTGGGGACAGGGTGATGTCTGGTCACTGAGAGCAAGCACCGCTCCTGTCCCTGTGCCACCCACCCAGCTGGGCTGGCCTTACAAGGACAGAGAGGATTCACCTCTCCCTCTGCTCCAGATGCCACCGTTCCCAGCTCTGCCAAGGGGACTGTCCCCAGCAGGGGCCCTGCAGGAGATCTGCCAGGCTGGGAGGGCAGCCAGGCACCCCGGCCGGGCTGGTTTGGGGAGCAGTGAGGATGATGGGGGCTGTAAATGCTGCACCCCAGCCCTGCTGCCCCCCTCAATTATTCCAGCCTCATCCCACGTGCCATGGCAAGCACGGTGGTGCCACCAGAGCAGCAGGGACAAGCACTGTCCCCTGTCCTTGCAGAGCTGAGCCACATCCACCAGACAATTCTCAAAGCCTCCTCCCCTGCACAGGGGCTGTGTTGGGGTCCCTGCACATCTCCTGTCCCTGGTCAGGCAGCAGAAAGCAGGGAAAGCCTCCCAGCAGAGCAGCCTGGAGGGTGCCCAGCAGTTCTGGGGCTGTGGAAAGCAGATGGGTGCTGCAGAGAGAGGCTGGGTGGGTCTGGGGGTTACAGGGCAGAGGGGCCTCAGCTGTGTCCCCGTTCCCATGGCCCAACCCCACTGAGCCTGGCACAGGGGATCAGCCAGGAGTTAATGACACTGGGTTTGACTGTGGCTGAGCCATCCCTGTGCACACATGTCCCCAAAGGCACATCCTGGCCATGGTGGGACAGAGCTGCCTCCTGCCAGCCCAGCCACAGAGGCCAAGGTGTCCCCGAGCTGTGCCCGTGGCTGATGGGGACGAGTGGGATTTGGGAAGGCAGAGCAGCACAGCCAAACTCTGTCCTGTGAGCCAGGGCCACCACAGTCCCTGGACTGGGACATCACAGGGACATCAGCTGGGATGGCTCTGCCTCAAGGAAGGTACCCAAGCCCTGGGAGGAGTTTGGGGCTACCTGGGGCAATCAGCCACCCCTTTAACTCCAGGACCAAGTCCCCTTTCCCCTCTGATACCAGGTCCCTGTCCCTCCCTGCCTCTCCTCTCCCTTTTCAGCTGCTCTGGTTTACATAATTAAAGCCAATTTGTTGTAACAACATCTTAATGCCCTCTGCCCCTTTGGATGCTGCTTCTTCTCTCCTCTCCTGCATCTCTGCTCTGCTCAGCATCCTCACAGCCCCAGAACAGGTCAGAGGGTCCCAGGGGATGAGGAAGGGGCTCCGGGCACAGTTCTGAAAATGGGATGTCCAGGGGCCACCACACCTCCCCATCCCACTGCCAGGACCCAGTGGCTGTAGCCAAATAAGTGGTCAATGCAAGCCTGTTCCATGCCAAAAAATCCCCTTGGAGGGGCCACAGCTCAGCTGTGACAAAAGTGACTCTTTCTGAGTTTTTAGCCCCAAAGCGGTGCCGGAGCCAGTGCACGACTCCCTCTCCCATCCCCAGGCGGCACCAAAAGTAAGTTCATTGTTTGAAAAGCCATCAGTCAAGGCTTGCTGGCTAAAATTACCCTCCTGCTTTATCATCTTGAGAACATTAAGGGCTGTTGTTAACAGATGTTTCGCGTTACACATTATTTGTTAGTCTAATGAAAGGAGGTGAACAAGCTTTCAAGACCTCAGAAGTTGTGCCGAAGGTTTTCCATGGGAGGCTGCTGCACCACTCCAGGGGAGAATGAAGATGAAGATGAGGGTGTGAATGAGCTCTCACCACCCCGTTGACTTTTCCTTGCTCTTGCCTGGCTTGTGGGATTTCTGCTTTCTGGGTGCCATGGGAGCAATGTGTGACACAGATATTTGTATTCACCATCCCAGGAGGACGTGCTGGGTGCACTCAGGGCCGGGCTGGGGCTGTGGCCAAGGCAGGGGCTGAGCAGCCCCTCGGCTGGAGAGGGAGCTGGCCACAGCTTTGGTCCTCAAAAGCCTCCCAAGTGCCAGCAGGAACGGATGTGCCAGCCCTGGCAGGGGCTCCTGGAGGAGAGGTGTGCCAACGGCCCCGGACATGGGGCTGCCTCCAGGCAGGGCTGTGGGCTGGGGTGGTGAGGTCAGAAGGGGTTGAATCCCCTTCTGCAGACAATAAACCCCTGAGCTGCCCTGAGCTTCTCTGGCTGTGCCAGCCTCGGGAATGGAAACCTCTCCCTGCAGCTCCCCTGGGGAAGGGGAGGGGGTTGTGTGGGGGTCACAGCTGCCTAAAGCATCCTCGTGCCAGCTCTGCCAGCGCAGCCCCCGGTGAGCCCTGCCTGGTGCAGGGGTGCCAGCAGCTTCACAGCGGGTTCAGGGCTGCCCTTCTTCCTCCCCAGCAGCACAAAGACCCCCAGGGCTCCTGGCTGGAGCTCAGAGCCACATCCTGCAGAGAGATGCAGGGGCACTGTGGCCACTTATGTTCATAACAAACCCACTGCCACCAGCTGTGGGGCTCCAGATCTGCCTCTGGCTCAAAAACCCCACAGTGGTGAAGAGGAAGATGAGAGCAAACGCTGAGAGGCTGGTTTATTTCAGGATGCCAATGAAAGATAAGGTTACCAGTAAAAGTTCCTTTGCTGTCATCACAGATGTGGAGCAAGAGGCTGATGCTCACAAAGGCAGGACATTTGCCTGGTATTTCGAGTCTCCCCATCTCAATTTAGGAAATTGCATCCCAGTTAAGGCAGTGGCAGCAGGTAAGGGTCTCAAAGGTCCAGCTTTGCATGCACACAGGTTCTTGTCTCTGTTTTTCCTTGTTCTCTTCTTGCCCACTGCTCTCAACTCCCAGGTATTTTTCAACATCAGAAATGCTTCAACTGCTGGTCAGCCTGTCAGAGCATTCCAGATGCTGATGGTGTCTCCATCCACGCCAGCTTGCCAGAACAGGTGCTAATGGGAAATATCTCACATGGCCGGCACTGCTGGGATCTGCAGACCAAACCCCAGGGCCCCTGCCTGGGAGGAATGGGCTTTTAGGCTGAAGAACAGGCTTGTGGTGATCGTGCAGCCTCTCACTCTGGTTTTGCATCACACTGGGTCCACGCTGAGTTCTCTGGGTGCATTAGGAGCCCGGCAGGGCAGTTGTTTCTCTGCTGCTTTGCAAACAGCCCTGGGAGGCTGCTGCGGGCTGCGTTTCCCAAAGGTGCACTGATCCCACACGGAATAGTGTCCCCTACAGACCCACGGGCAGGAGAAACCCTCCCCACAGCCCAAAGCCACTGCTGAAAGTACAACCAAAACCCGAGGGAAAGGGAGGGAGGGTGGACAATAACACTGAAAATACCAGATACCATCCTAAAAAGCAGCACCCGGCCCTCAGCAGCACCAACAGAGGCGGGCTGGGGGCTCAGTGGGGCTGCTCCGTGGAGGGAGGAGGTTGTGCAGGAATGAGCTGCGGGTTGGAGAAAGATGCTGCAGACCTGCACGCAGAGTAGGAGCCACGGGAGGGGACAGAGAGAGCACCCGGGGGGACTGAAGGGATTGAGCCCCCTTCAGCAGCACAGATTCCCGGCTGGGCTGTTCACCCTGGCCAGGCGCGGGTCAGACCCGGGCAGGGCTGTCAGCACCCCAGGGCTGCAGAAAACAAGGCTGGGGCAGCACAGCCCACCCGGGAGCCACTTTTGGGGACTGTCACCCCTCGGGGAGGGCACCCGGCCCGGGCTCTGGGCATGGTGGGGCTGCACCCCCACCCCGCGCTCTGCCTCCCCTCTGTCACCTCTGTGTCCCGCGGGGACACCCGCCTCCGGGGGGCTCTGGGGGCCGTGGCTGTCCCGGCACCGTGGCTTTGCCCCGGGAATGGCCCCAGGAGCGAGCGGGGATGCGCGGGTCCGGCGGAGCGGCGCGGAAGGGGAGATGCGAGCGGGATTGCCCCGTTCAAAACGCGGCTCCGGCCAGCACCGAGCGCCATGAGGCCGCGTCCCGGCTCGGTGCCGCTCTCCTCTCGCAGCCCCGGTTCATACCGGGGACGGGAGCCGCTGGGTCCCGCTCCCCGCGGCCCCGCCGGGCCGCCCCCGCTCCCCGCGCCCGGAAACCGAGACCGGGAGCCCCGGGGGACACGGGGACCCCGCAGGCAGCGCAGCCCCGGCACGGACCGACTTCCCGGAGAGTCCCGGAGCCGACACCGCCAGGAGGCGGCCGGTGCGGGGTCCCTGTGTCCCCTGCCGGGGTGCGGGGTCCCTGTGTCCCCTGCCGGGGTGCGGGGTCCCTGTGCTCTCTGTCGCGGGTGCGGGGTCCCTGTGTCCCCTGCCGGGGTGCGGGGTCCCNTGCCTCGCTGCCGCTGCTGCCTCCCGACGGCTCCGGGATGGCCTTGCCGCCACCGGCGGGCGGCGGACCGGCCGCGGGGGTCCCGTTCATACCGGCCGCCACCTCCTCCAGGTCGAGGAGGTGGCTCACGCTGAAGTTTTTCCGGCTTTGAGCGTTTTCGGGCGGCTCCGGGCCGCGCACGGCGCCGGGGGCGAACGGCTTGTCCATGGCAAAGGCTGGCGCCGAG
>VZRH01008144.1:0-10875 GCA_013397555.1 Urocynchramus pylzowi
TAACAAATTGAAAAGAGGAGACAAATCCTCTGTGGTGAGCCCCAGCCAAGGCCTGATCCAGTTTAAGGATCCACACAGTTGGTGGAGGTCCTGGAGGATCTTAGGGTTGTTGTTGATAAGAACCCTTTGGGGAACGATGGTTCAGTTGGCGATCTCAAGGCCCAGATACTTCCAAGGCAGCAGCTTCTTTACCTTTTCTTTCTGCAGCTCAAATCCTGCCACCAACAAAGCTGTGATAGTGTCCTCCAATGCACCTGCAAGTACATCGCTATCGGGGGCACAGACAAGAACATCATCCATATAATGATAAATGATGCAATCTCCCACCTTGGCATGCACTGGGGACTCAGAATTTTGGTGATGTACCACTGGCAGATAATAGGAGAGGTGCCGTGTGAGGATCAATGAATAAAATGAATGACTAATACTTCTTTTTTTAATAAAGAATCATCAAAAAAAATCATAGAATCATGGAATCACAGAATGGTTTGGACTGAAAGAGACTCTAAACACCATCTCATTCCAATCCCCCCTAAATTGGTTGGGACACTTTTCAGTGTTGAAAAGTGTTGCTTTTCACTTCAAAAGGTTGAAAACCTTTTTTCAGGTTTTCAAGGTTGCTTGAAAAGGTTCCAGGTTGCTCCAAGCCCTGTCCAACCAGGCCTTGGGCACTGCCAGGGATGGAACACTTTCACAGGAATATAGGCTCCATTTTGGAGATTGAGCTTATGACACTCTTTTTTGCTTAGAATCTGTTTTGCTTCCCTCACAACCCTGCAACTACAACCACTGCAGGCTGTTAATTATCCCAGAAAACCCTAATTGCAACCAACTTCTGTCAAGGAGGAAACTGCTGCTAATTTTGTACTGGATGAGACCATTTAATTCATATGCAGGAGAAAAAAAATAAAAAGGTACTCATTATATCTGCTTGTTCATGTGAGTCAGTGTTTAGGAATTTCCTTCATGCAAAGTATTTAATGAATTTATTCTGATTTCACACCAAAAAAATACACACAACAAACCCAACACCCACCACCAAACAACAACAATGAAAACCAAACATAAAACCTGATTTCACACATCTCTTTCTCTCTCTCTCTCTTTTTTTTTTTTTTTTTCCCAAGTGAAACACCCAAATCTGTTCCTCATAGGCTTTAAACAAGCCTGTTCACAACAATAGCTGGGTTTCTTCCAGGAGTGCATTAAGCAACATGACTGTACTGTCACATATTATTTCTCTTTCATTCTCTTCCCTGAGGGAAAAGCATCATATGCAATGGAGAGACTACTTTTGCTCCACTGTTTAGTACTGATTGGCTTTTTCTAAATAGTGAAGGCATCATGCCCAGGAATATCACGTTCCTGTAGAGCAGCTGAGAAATGGCATGGACTACCTCAGGCCAGATCATTTTTTGTCAGGAGGGGACAGAGTCTCCAGGCATTTTCAGTTTTTCACCTTAATCTCATGATAAAACTTTACATTATTGTAGTCAAAACCAAGCACAATATTTTGATTACTTTTAAATTGTTCTTTTCCTTTGTGGAATCATTCTGTGTACTCGAAGCCAGATCTGAAGTCCTTTCAGAAAAGCAATTCCCATGCAAGTGAATTTGTTACACATCACTTCAGTTCTATTATACTTGGCAGATGATCTTTTGCTCACTTTTAACTGTAAATTCCTCAGGAGTTTTATAGACAGTACTTAAAATGGTAAATCAGGCACACTGAAATGAAGCTGGTAAGCAAATGCAAAGAGCTGGAATTAGGTATCATTATAAACAGACCATTTCAGCAACAATTTGTGAGAATAAAAGCACAAAACTGGGGTGTCAACACAGTGCTTCTTTTGAAAAACAGGCAGTATCTTCCAAAAAAACATGATAATCCAATACTGTACTTTGTTGTACTTTTTCTGCAATCGACTTTTTTTAAACATCTGGGTTGGTTCCAGTGATATTGTTCCCAGATCTCATACAGATATTTTGCCTGTTAAATTGATGACATTTGATTATCTTTTTCTTTCTCCCATCCCTTGGACTTTCCTGTCATCTCACAATAAAGTTTCTGGATTATTTGACTCTGATCTTTGTGGGAACTCAGTGCATCACCTCGGATGCTCTGAGTCCCAGGGAGAGCCCCTGGGGGGCTCAGAAGTCCTGGAATGTAGCCAAAAGTACCTGGTGGCTTGATTTTGACCCTTCGAGAGTCGTGCTATCTCAACATGAGGATTCACAGGTGTCTGAGGTGTAAATGGTGAAGGACAAATACTTTTTTAGACTAGAACATAGGTTTTAGGATTCTGGTACAAGGGGGTATGATGTAGGCAAGATGGAGGATTTAGGCCCGACCTCGTGGTTCTTCTTCTTCTTCTTGTCATCCATCTTCTGTGTGATGTATGCACTTTGGATTGGCTTATGCTAAAGGTGCACTGTTCAACAAAGGCGATGGGAATTGGTGAAAAATTGTAAATATCATACACGTAATTATCAGTATAAGAGTGTTCTACCACCCCAGGGGCGGGGAGTTTGCGTGTGGCTGCCTTGCTGGTCGGATCTCAGCTGGGCAGAAGAAAAACTTTTTAGATAAGATAAAATAAACAACCTGAGAAAAAGATCAAAAGAAGAGTCCAGACTCATCTGTTCGCTGCAGGCTGTCTGCGGACCACCTTACGCGTGTCCGACAGAGACAGGCAGCCGATCGGACAGATCTTGATTTGAGAAACAAAAATGATGATTATTTTTTACCTCCTATTCTGATCCAAACCCAACCCTGCTTATCGATTTGCTCTTTCCAGCTAGGAATGGATTAATTTTTCAGCTCTGTAAAGTAGACCTTTCACCCTTAGCTTGAAATGGCAGCAGAGAACACATAGTATGCTATGTAATCAAAATGGGCTCAAGGTCTCTTAGAAAAATAAGCAAATGTAATTTTGTGTCTAGTTTGAGGATCTAGAACAGACTCTCCGTGCTGAAGGAAGAGAGGCAGAAAACATCCAGAGGAATTGGGATATGAAACCAGCTAAAAAGCTTCAGCAGCCAGTCTAATTTTCTACAGCTCCTTTATATACAGAGTAGAACATTACTCAGTGGTATATTTTGTGCCCCGTGGTCTGTTCCCCTGGGATTTGAGCTAAACCAGGGGAGCCAGAAGTACTGAAGGACCACTTATCACAGCAAGAACACATCTATCTAAAGTGATAAGAATCACTGCTGGGCTTTGTAGAAAAAAACAGATATCCTTCAGCTGTGTGCAAAAGAAAGTTTCACTGGCAAGTTGGTAAGAGAAAAAACAATTTCAATGTCAATCTCCAGACTTCAAAATGCAAAATAACTGCTCTTTTTTTGGTCATGCTTAGCATGTTTTTCCTATTCTGTAAATTTTTCATTACATTGAATTTACTTTTTTCGTGAACAACAACAAAAAAAAAGCCATGAAAATCTTCCTGAATTACATATTCTTAGAATGTCGAAAGAAACATGCTTTATTTATAATATAGGAAGTCTGCCAGCTCATACCCTTAAATCTTTCCCATTACAAAGGTCTTTAGAATATATTAATTATTACACACTGACCAAAGCAGACAGGCAAAAGGTGTAAGAGAACACCTGTGTGACAGGAGTGGCCTTTTTGCTTTTATCAACTTTTAAAATCCTTTCCTCTCCTTTACAGGATATGAACATCTTGTGCTCAAAGGAGCCTTGGAAAATGTGCCCAGAAGCAAAATGTGTCCAGAAGCAAACAGGATATGATGCTCACTCATCTGGAAGAGGAGCTGAGGACCCATTGCAAGTCTCTTTCTGTTTGCCTATATTGCAATGTAACTTCTTGCACTTGAGTTCCATGGAAAGGCATAATTCATATTTTTCTAGTTAGTCATCAGACTAAACAGAGAGATCCTCATCTGACTTAGTCACTTCACACTCCCAGTTCTGATAAATGGATTCCTTCTCAGTGTGGTCAGTGGAGACTAGATGTGATTTGTTCCATTCTAAAGTAAAAGATAAAATTAGGCCAAATGAATTTCCTATTTCTCTACACAGACTAAAAGTAGGATCTTGGGAGACTAACTCTGATTAAGACAATTTCTTTGTAGATTCTTAATAATGGATGAGATTGTCTTGTTAAGATGACTGTCATTACACTCAAGGCAGGTTCATATTAAATTATCTTTTTGTCCATTCAGCAGAAACCTTACTCTTATGTTCCACACCAGCATCCCTGTCTGCACATAGACACCTGAAAAGCTGGCTCAAGAAAAGGGATTTATGTTTCTGCCTCCAGAAATTTTGATGTCCTGGCTTTGCGCAGGCTTATGGCAGCACCTACAAGCCCAAGTCATGGGCAGGGGTTTGGTCCTACTGCATTGTACACAAAAAAAAAAAATCACAGAACCACAGAATGCTTTGGGTTGGAAGGGATCCTAATGATCATCCAGTCCAACTCCCCCTGCCATGGGCAGGGACACCTTCCATTATCCCAGGTTGTTTCAAGCCCCATCCAACCTGGCCTTGGACACAGGGGGCAGCCACAGCTTCTCTGGGCAACCTGTGCCAGGGCCTCAGCCAGGGCTTCAAGAAATAATTTCTTCCTAACATCTAGGAAGAAATTATTCCCTTCCTAGCCCTGCACCCTGGCAGTGGGAAGACATTCCCCTTGTCCTGTCCCTACAGGCCCTGTCCAGCTCTCTTGGAGCCTTTTTCGGCCCCAGAGCCCCCTTTGCTCCAGGCTGAGCAACCCCAGCTCTCTCAACCCATCTCCAGGGCAGAGTTGTTACAGCCCCCTTGATCTGCTCTCCGTAGAAATAAGCATGAAATTCCAGAGAAGTGCTAGAGAGGCTGGAAGTCCAACAGCTGCAGAGTAGAAGTTATACTAGGAATGCTTTTCATTTCTACATCTACTGATGGTCACAAATCAAAACAAAGGGGTTTAGATTCAGGGCATGTAAATTAGAAAAGGTAGAAAATGAAATATTTTCATGACGTATTTTTTTATTAAGCAGAGTTATATTAGTGATCAGATGATAGAAGATCTTTGCCTTGAAGCAGTGTTTCTCTGCCATTTTATTCACATCCCTCCAATCTTCTCCCTTCTTAGCACATTTCATTCCTCACATTTACAAATCAAAAAATTAGGGCAAAAAAATGTCATGGGATAAAACATGATAGCATTCTACTAGATTTTTAAAACTTCTTTAAATTTCAGTATTAATACTTTTCTTTTTTGTTAAATGTATAAAGTTGTACTCCTTACATATCCTATGAAATATTCAAATTGCAATTTTTTAAAAAAATCTCTAGATTGTAAGTTTTATAAAACTTGTTCTAAGTTATCAGTTTATTAAAGTGCTTTGTTTCTTCTGTAATTGCTTCCCTGAAGTCTCTCATCTTTTATTTGAGAAACAGTAAATTTTCCCCATCCCAGAGAGATACAAAAAACTGATGGCCAAAAAAATTGAAAACTAAATACCTAAATAGTGTTGCAAAAATTATGAAGTAGTTAATTATTTTTATGGCTTTGTTTGACAGGTAGCTTTTGCAGAGCTTGGGCAGCATCCTACCTCATGAAACAGTAGTTTAACACCTCACAGAGAAGGGGAATAGGGCTGGTTAATAGAGCCCAGTTTACTTTCCAAGAGTTTCTGTCAAAACTTCTCACAATGAAAATGCTAAGGGAAACCAGGTTAGTAAATTAGTTGGTAGAGTTCTAACACTAATTGAAAGGGATTTGAAAGAGCAGAAGATCACATTTTGGTAATGGTACTGTAGTATTTATGTGTAGGAAAGATGAAGGCTGCCTGAAGAATTACAGGAGGTGATAAGAATCAGTGGTAGAATGGGAGAAGAAAATGTTTGTTTCAAACAAAGTCATTTACATGGGAAAACTAAACCCCAATAGCCTAGTCTTTATGTTAGAAGAAATGTACTCTGTGCTAATTATTACAGCTCAGAGATGAAATTGAAGTTTATAATAGACAGTCCATGAAACTACCAATGTAATGTTCAGCAGCATCCAAAAAAAAAAAAAAAAAAAAAAAAAAAAAAAAAAAAAAAACCAACAAAAAAACAAAACATGTTAAGAAGAAGAAAAGAAGGAGAAAAAGAGCAACAAACAGTATTTGGAAAATTTTAATCATGTCACTGTGTATGCTACATCCTGAGCAGGTGGGATTCTCAGTAGACAGGTAGCTGAAATAATCCAGGTCACAAATTAGTGAGGAACAAGATGTGCAAGAGGGAAAAAAATGAGTGGCCTGTGGAAGGGACAATAAGATTCACTTTGGATTGCTTTTGCCAGTAAATCACTGAAAGCATCAGAAGAACTTCATATGCAGGCAGTCCAAGATGAAAAAAATGGATGTGGTTATTCAAACAATCCATACTGAGGTGTGCTGAATACCACCTGAGAGGTGCTCCAGGTTCTGGAGTCTGCCTTGGTTCAAGGGCAGGATGGACAAGACAATCCATGAAGGTTGCTAACACTACCTATAACACTATCAACATTTCTGGAAGTTCCCAAAAAACACATGGAAGAGTACTCAGCAAAATTATCACTTTATATTTTTATTTGGCATGATTTTCCCCTCATGCATTGCTTTTCACCTCCTCCAGAAGTAGAGGTGGAAGCTTAACAGGACAAGAGGACATGCTTTCAAGTTGTGACAGGGAAGGTTTATATTTAATGTACAGAGAATATTTATCCACTGAAGGGGCTGTCAAGAATTGGAAGATGTTGCTTGGGGCAGTGGATGGAATCAACGTCCCTCAAAGTGTTCAGAATTGGGTAGATGTGGTGCTTAGGGGCATGGTATGATGGTGAACCTGGCAGTGCTGGGTTAATGGTTTGACTTAATGATGTTACAGGGCTTTTCCAAACTTAATGATTCTGAAATTATATGAATATATGGATCTTTGACAAAAATCAGTGAAGCCATTTCATGTTCTTTCTCTAAGCCCTCACCATCTGCTCCTGTACCTCTCAAAGGCTAAAAAGTGGAAGTAGGTCTTGCAGATGACACTGTGGCAGCCCAGGATGTAATTAGTAAAAAATTTTCTTCAGCAACAAATCCAGATGGCACTGGCACAAGTGAGAGGGAAGCAACCTGCGTCATGGGGACTAGAACCATCACCTGGGGTCAAAGGAAGCAAATTTCTTAAATGGCCAAAAAAATATATATTTATGCAACCCACATTTTCAA
The DNA here is from genome assembly GCA_013397555.1 of Urocynchramus pylzowi. Taxonomy (NCBI): domain Eukaryota; kingdom Metazoa; phylum Chordata; class Aves; order Passeriformes; family Fringillidae; genus Urocynchramus; species Urocynchramus pylzowi. Next base: position 7,200 of record VZRH01008144.1, read on the forward strand.
GAGCACAGTCTGAACTAAACTGACACGCTATTTACTTTATTCTTATTATTGCAAATCAGAGCATTTAAACAAAAAAATGATATTAATTCAGGGGAAGAAATTACAGATTTTCTAGAAATTTCATTTTGGATTAAAATATCTCCTTACCCTCTCTCCTTCAAAATAAACTAAAAATTTCAGGTGACAGTTCCCAATAAGTCCTCACCTGTGAGTGTGAGGGAGTTTAAGTTAATACAAAGAACAACCCAAGGTCTGAGAACAAGGCTAGTAGTTCCAGTTAGCTGATGGGTCCTGGTTTGCAAAAGCACTGGAGGAAGAGCACTGACTCCCTACATCTCTTTCATATGAAAACAACAGAATTTAAAAGGGAATGTGGAAAGTGGAGGAATCACTGAATCATTCAGGTTAGAAAAGACCTCCAAGATCATTGATCCAACCTTTAAATGATCACACCAGACAGGAACACTTAGTGCCAGATCCAGTCACTTGTTGAGTACTCCACCACTTCCCTGGGCATTCCCTTCCAATAATTGGTAACAGCTTCAGAGAAGAAAGTCTTCTTGATGTTCAGCCTGAACCTCCCCTGGCCCAGCCTGAGGCTGTTCCTCTCCTCATGTCCCTGTCCCTGGGAACACAGCCCGACCCCCCCGGCTGTCCCCTCCTGTCAGGAGCTGTGCAGAGCCACAAGGTCCCCCCTGAGCCTCCTTTTCTCCAGGCTCAGCCCCTTCCCAGCTCCCTCAGCCCCTCCTGGGGCTCCAGCCCCTTCCCAGCTCCGTTCCCTGCCCTGGACACGCTCCAGCCCCTCAGTGTCTCTCTTGTCCTGAGGGCTCAGAGCTGTCCCCANCCCTCTGCAGAGCCCTCCTGCCCTCCAGCAGATCCACACCCACACCCAGCTTGGTGTCCTCCATGAATTTACCATGGGTAGACTCGATCCCCTCATCCAGATCCCCAGTAAAGATTTTAAAAAGGGCTGACTCAAAAATGATCCCAGGGGACACCAGGGTGGCCCGCTCCCAGCTGGATGTGGCACCATCCCCACCACCCTCTGGGCCAGGCCATCAGCCAGCTCCTAGCCCAGAGGGGATGAGCCTGTCCAGGCCCTGAGCTGCAGCTTTTCCAGGAGATGCTGTGGGAGATGGTTCAAAGGCTTTGCTGGAGTGCAAAGGACACAGCCACAGCCTGTCCCTCACCCACCAGGCAGCTCATCTGCTCATCACAGACCAGGCTGCTCAGGCAGGACCTGCCTTTCCTAAACCCATGCTGGTTGAGTCTCCTCCTTTGGCTGTCCTGCATGTGTTGTGGGATCACACTCAAGATGTCACATAAAAGATTTTTTTTTTGCCAAGGAACAATAAGATGTGATAGACACTCAAAGAAAAAGGACCCGTGCATCCTGGATCATGGATCCATACCCAGTCCTTTTGCCAGCAATTGAAGCATGCTGGTTTAACTCATCTACAGAAATAAAAGCATCTTTCTTAGCTGTGCAAACTTTGCAAGAGTTAGCCATATAATCTATATAAAATTCTCAAATCCCAGTTAATTTTGAGATAAAGTGAATGCCTTTGCATGGCAAATGATTCCTTTCAGAAAAATATCTAGAAAATAGGAAATAGCCCTTCAAACTGTCATGGGTTGACCCTGGCCCAATGCCAGTGCCCCCATGAAAGCACATTTCCCAGAATGGTTACTGTGAGATGTGACCCAAAATACAGCAAAGCAGGCTCCATCATCTCAGGGATAAAGGAATAAAGCTTTATTACACCTACTATAAACACAAAAGGAAAAGGAAAAAAAAACATACACACACAATGTCTACAATGGAAGTTTTCAAAACCACTTCTCCTCCCCCCCCCACCTTCTCCCATCAACACCATGAGTCAAGGCTTTACCTTCCCAATCCAGCAACCACCCCTCGAACACTCAATTCTCTGTCCAGTACCACCCCTCATACTCACAACTCCCAGTTCATCAGGAGAGAGGAGTCTCCCTCTTGCACCACAGGCCTCCCCAGGGAAGCACGGTCGAACCCTCCTGCGCTTCCATCGGCACACCTGGCAGCCATCCAGGGAAAATCTGCCAGGGTGCAAATCTTCCTTCCATGTTCAGTGCTCTCACCACTGACCATGGATCCAAACTGCTTCTTGGGTGTCCTTTTTTAAGGATGCTTGGCCCAGTTCCAGAAGAGTGACAGTCTCACATTTGGGACAGCAGTCCCCCCCATATTCTTTCCCCTGGGGCCTGGGGCTCTCAGGAACAGAGATCTCCTCATCCATCTCTGTTCCTTCCACATCTTCCTCTGACACACTGCACTCCTCGTGGCTCCCAGCCATCGCCTCCCCCCGGAAACAGTCTCTGAATTATAGAAAGAAATAGGCTCTGTCCCGTGGCTATGCAAGAGAAAAGTCCAGCCAAAAGCCACTCCAATCATCTCCTCCATCCAGGACGCTTCCCATCCTCTGCTGACATTTTCTTACGTACTCGAACTTTCTCTCCACTTGCTCATTTCCATCTAGCTCTCTCTCTTCTTCAGATTAGGGAGGATTAGTGCTTCTGTGGCTTCCATTGTCCAGGAAGGGGTTAAAAATCTCAGCCGCTGTCTGCCAGAACATCTAACTCCCACAGCTGGCTGACCGCGGCTGGGCACCTGCTTCATTCCTTGCCCTCCCCCTTCTCCTCCTCAGCCCGAGGTGCCAGCACAGATAGCACACTTGGAGCTGGCACAGACTGTCTGCGTTTCTCTCTCTCTGGGGTGGCTGCCCACAGCACCCCAGGGTCCCTCAGCGCTCTGGCCTGGCCTGCCCAAAGCACCCCAGGGTCCCTCAGGGCTCCGGCCTGGCCTGCCCAAAGCACCCCAGGGTCCCTCAGGGCTCCGGCCTGGCCTGCCTCACCCCCGGCCGGCCCCATGGCTCACCCTCTCCCCCACCCAGCCGGAGCTGGGCAAGGGAGGTCAGCTCTGATCCCCCACTGGACCCAAAGAGGAAGTTCCCCTGGGAATGCTCTGCTTTTAACCCCTGTGTGTTTTCAAAGGCGTGTCCAGGTCCCCAGTGGCCACCCCAGGTGCCAATATTCACCTCTGGCCACTGATTGGTTTGACCACCACCTTCCCAAGAAACTTCCTTCCTCGTCAAACCACTACAAAACACTGATATGCAAAGAAATGACAATTAATGCAAAGTAAGCTGTTTTGAGAACATTCCGTCAGGCTACTTATTTTTTTCCACTTTAAATTTGGATAAAACTTAATAAGAATTAATTCCAGAGCATTTAGGGAGGATTTACATTTACAACAAACTTAGTGTGCAAAAGGTTTTAGACAAGATCTGCAGCTAATAAAACGTTATAGCAATGTAATGAAAGATCCTGAAGATCTTCAACTAATGAAACGTGACATCAATGTAATAAAGAAAAGTAAGCCAAAGAGCACCTAGATGTTCCTCAGCCTTCAAAGTCACCTGTCTGGAATCATGAAAATTTAAGAATGAAAGAAAGGAGCCAATGTGAACATACTCAAAAAGAAGACAGAAAAGAAGTTGGGCTTTCTAAGGGGATGAGAAAGTGAAACACATTTTCTACAGTCTGGGTCTACTGAGGCCAAGCTATGAAAAATTATTGCAGTATAGACATTTAAACAGAATAAGTACTTAATGTGAGAATTATGCAAAAAAAAAAAAAA
>VZRH01008144.1:10913-81092 GCA_013397555.1 Urocynchramus pylzowi
AAAAAAAAGTAAGGCTCATTCTTGAGACCTGAGTTCTGCAGTGTTGCAGAATGAGGAGTAATATCCCCAAGGCAATATCCTAGTGCTGCTTGCAGTTAAAGTGTTGTAGTTAAAGTGTTGTTTTGGAAGACATTTTCTTCTCCACCAACAGATCTAGAGACAAAGGAAAAATGAACTTTAAGTATTATTTTGTAAATTTTCTGTGCTGTAAAGGTGTTGCCTTAGGGAGAGTTGATGTTCACTAACAGATGGAAGGTCCATCCAGCAGCACCAGCAAGCAGAGAAGCAGATTAAAAGTACATAGTTCAGGTGACTGGAATCAGAGGCAGTATAGAAAAAGTTTTGTCTCTGAATGCAGAATGTTCATCATTTTTAGAAATGCAAAAGCTGGTTTTCATTGCTGATTTTAAATCAAACACAGAAAACGTTGTCTGTCGCTGTTTTAAATTGTTTTGAATAGTAAAGTACCCTGGGACTTTTGCTGCATGAAAGATAGTACCTCAAAGTGCTTTATTGTTGCAATTTCCATGGAAATTAACATTTACTTGCATGGTTATCACACTTTCTGTGTAATAGGGTATAACCATCTAAATCCCTTTGAAATACAGTTGCTGAGGTATCATCAATCTGACTCAAGATTTGTTCTACTTTTCTGCTTGAGTTTGCTGAATACTTTTGCTTTTCCTGCTGGTGTTGAGCTGTACAAGTTAATGCTGAAACGAACTCTAAAATTCAGCAGCCATTTGCTTCTGTTTGGTTTTATTTGCCTGTCTTTTCTATTCACTTTCTTGCCTGTCCCTCCTCCTGTGTCCACTGCAGGCAGTTAATAACTATATGCTGTTTGCAGCACCAGTGGAAAACCACCGAACTTAAATCCTCAGGGATTTTCACCCATACTCCAAACTCAGGCTGGCATTCATCTCAAGTTGCACAGAATAGGTATTATTGGAGGCTTAGAATAGGTATTAGAGGGGAAAAAAGGGCTGTCACACCCTGGAACTGGTTTCCCAGGGAAGTTGCTGAGTCATCCCTAGAGGGATTTAAAAGACATAGAGGACTCAGAGACATGGTTTAGTGGTGGGCTTGGGCAGCACTTGATCATTGGACTCAATCATCTTAGAGGTTTTTCCCAGCCTAGATGATATTATGACACTATGATCCAAGTTAAAGAGTAAGTACATTTATTACCAATCTTCAGACAAGGAGACTCCCACTAAATTTCCTCAGTCCTTCCTTCCCTGTGCTGCACCACAGGCGTGTGCAACACACCTGGTGTGGACCTATCCAAACACTGAATGATAAAATTGTAATGAAACACCTGTGTAAAATTATGTTTTAGACTAGATCACTTTTAAAATGATCACAGGACATTAGCTAATGAAGGTGCAGGAACTGTGAAAAGAAGGCAGGTATTGGGTGTGGAACTCAACACACATTTTGCAAGTGAATGTGAGAGACTGAAGCTCTTAAAGGGCACACTAATTTCTCCTCAAGTATCCCTTCACTGGGGATAAAGTGGGAGATATTTCCAGAGGCAAAGAGAAGGCAAAGAAAGAAGCTGTTAAATGTCTCTAGTGCTCCTTGGAACAGAAAACTGGTGGTGTGAATTAGCTCAGTAACTAATATATAGCTAGAACCAGAGCCACTGCTGATAAGTCTTTAAATGTTGCATCTCACTGTATTAGCTTTCTATAGCTCCTTGAATTTATGTAAATCTCTTTACTGCTTGTTGGAAGTGGATTCCTTTCTGTATCTTGCAGTAACAAAACTAACCTCCAGTTCCAGTGGAAACACTTTGTTTCCTAGGCCTAGGATTACAGTGCAAATGACATAGTCTTTAGAGAAGTCAAGACTGATGGTGTGTGAGGAACACAAAATACAGCTGTAAGCTTCAAGGAATTCATACAGCTGAGTTCCTGGTTATTAATTTTCTTCTGTTGGTTATATTGTCTTCATCTAGAGCTTTCCTTCTGAAATGCACTATTTTAAAAACATCCACACATACTCACTTTATTTTCTTTCTAAAAAGTAAGCACTAAATGGACAATGATCCTTATGGAATGGCATGTTGTTTCAAAGTATGACTCCAATTACTTTTATAACACACCAATAATCAAATTCACCAATGAATAGAATTTTTTTTTTTTAATTAATTCAATTTACTATTACTTAGCCATCAGTGAAGGCAATATACCTGCTTTTAAGGGACATTATTTGGATGCAAATATTTTGACACTAAAGAAAAGTCTTGGAAAAATAGGATGATATCCACATTGGACAAAATAATGGTAAACAGCATTAGCAGCAGCCTTGCAGATAGACCAGAGTTAGCAGCTCTAAAGTCTTTACATGGTCAATGACATGTGAGATCTTGGACAAGTCATGTCACCCTGGTGCACTTCAGTTTTTTTGCCTGCTAACTGGGTGCTAATAATAAGAAGACATAACAAGTCATGATGGAGAGCAGATAGACATCCTCATTAGTGTCACAGAGAAATAAATTGGCAAGAATCCTTTGTCTTAATGACTGTTATTCTCTATGGTGAAATCCAGAATTCCCTGACAGGAGGTGTTATAAGTGGCCTTACCTAGAGCAGCTTTGTCCATCTGTCAAAGCATCAAAGAAAGAAGAGAAAAAGGTAGTTAAATTTCTGCTTATTTTCTCTGGTGTTCTACTCTAAGTTAGTGCTAATGTCAATTAGGTATATTCATCAGCTTTGACATTTTCTACTTGACAAATTGATGAAGGTTTAGAACTGCAGTACAATTTTCCTTATCAAAACTTATTTTTTTAAGACTTTTAATTACTATGAATCGTAATAAATATAGGTTTTACTTCTGATTAAAGTAGCCATTCAAATCTTGACAATGCTTGACACATTCCATCTGAGTTTAATTAACTTTTTTTTCTTTTTTTCTTTCCTTTTTTTATTAGCTGCTGTGGTGGTAAAGAAAATGGAGAAGCAAGAAAATTCAGCTTTATACAGAGTAACAGAAGCACTTGGTAGCATAACAAAGTTTTGACTTTATTAATTTAATGAGAATATCTAAATTGATCAATACTTAATATTGAAGTCACAGTTGTTTTGGTTTGGAGGGATGTTACAGATCATCAAATTTTGACCCCCTCCCACAGGCAGGACGCCTTCCACTGGCCCAGGTTATTCCAAGACTCATCCAACCTGGCCTGGGACACTTCCAGGGGTGGGGAAGCCACAGTGTCTCTGGGAAACCTGTTCCAGGGCCTCACCACCCTCACAGCCAAGAATTCTTTCCAATAAATCCCATCTAACCCTGACCTCTGGCAGTTGGGAGCCATTCCCCCTTGTCCTGTCACTCCAGGCCCTTTCCCAAAGTCCCTCTCTAGCTTTCTTGAACTCCCTTTAGGTACTAGAAGGGGCTCTAAGGTCTCCCTGAAGACTTGTCAACAATCTTCTCTTCTGAACTACCCCAATTCTCTCTCAATTTAATGACTAAGGACATGGCAAGCGCATGAATGAAGCACGAATTATTTGATTTATACTGGATAGTTGTAAGCAGTGAACTTGATATTTTCAATTACCATGTTATTTCAGAGAATAAAAAGAATCTGTCCTGTATTAAACAAGAGCAATCAGAGAAATGTAGAATAATGTACATAACAATTCCTTAACAAATTCTCAATCATACCCTCCTAACTTTTAACTAAAAATAGCAGTTGTCAGAGAAAATGTGGGTTTCATAATCAAGAACCAGGAAAATTGTAATCTTCATTCATATTTGTGTGTAGGATTATAGAATCTTGACAAAACTGTGGTTTTACAGTATGGCAGCCCTCCAGGGTTTCATTATAGCAAGTCATCATCAGTGAGGGATACACCCTAGAATGAATTTAAATAATCTCTTTTGCCCCCTTTCCTCACCAATCAGAGATTCTAGAAATGAAATGTTACTTCAGATTTTGAGAAAGAGTCCTAAACAGAAGTAGAACATATATTATTGCTTCTAGCAGTCCATTTTTTCCAGGTTAATATAATAGAATTATTCATGTTTGTACCTTAGCAGGTTTCTATTCCAGCCTTCTGCTTGAGGCAGGGTTGCCCTGACTTCAGACAAAGTTCTGTCAGCTTTTACCAACCCCGAAATCTTCCTGGGTGAAAGATTTCACTGCTTTCTTAGGCAGCCTGTTCTAATGCCTGACTATTCTTGCCTTGAGAAATATTTCCTTATGTCATATTGTAACCATCCTCATTCTAATTTCCAACCATTTTCTTTTCTCCTCCTGCCACCAACCTCATTAAACACTCTCCACCTGCTCAGAAACTCCTTGCAGATATGGAAAGGATGCCCTCTAAGCAATTTCTCTCATGTTCAGTTGCTCCAAATTCTCACAGGTAAAATGTTCCAAATATTTTGTTGGCCCTTTCCAGACTCACTGCAGTTTATCAATGCATTTCTTGTATCAAAGTGCTTGAAACTGGCTCATCACACATTAAAAAGAAAAAAAAAAAAAAAAAAGAAGAAAATAATATCTTGATCTCTTTCTAAGGCAATTTAAACTAGTCTTGACTACCTTTCTGTAGCTTAGCACTTTGTAGACTTTCAGCAATATATGATGAAGGGAGGTCTTTCTAACTTGAATTTACTTAACTTTGGTGTAACAGTTGTTCTCTTATTAAACACAACAAGTTTCATGTGACAGAGGAGTTAAGTCTAGCACAATTAAAATCTTTATCAAACTCACGAAATATCAACTTTAACAGCAAAAGTGCACTAAGGTATCTCTTGAGATATTAGCAAGCCCTATGCCTATGTTATATGATTACTTATTTTTATAAAATACATGAAAACTGTTGCTTGTTAAATCTTGCCTTCATATGAAAGGTGAAACTTTGCTTCCTGTCAACATCCATGGGAGATTTTCCGTGAACTTCAGCAGGAGTCATAACTCCTCCAGAATGTACAAACAGTGCTTCTCTCTGAATATGAATTCAAGCATCAAGCTATTAATATTAAATGTAGAATTTGAATTGAAAAATAGACAAATGTTTTACAAAATGTGATGTCTGAATCACTTCTTGGACACTGTATGAGAGACACAGCCCAGGGTGACTTAAACAGCCGTGAGCTACTTTAGGATCTTCTTAATTTCTATAGGAGATGCTGTCAGTCATGCCCTGAATCCAGCCATCCCATCTTTATTCTTGTCCTTCACCTTTTTTAACGTCAATAGTAGCACTTCTCCTGCAGTAAGGAATTGGGATGAATGTGATTAACACTGTTGATAGCTGCTTCTGATTTTTACTTTTATTTCTCTTCCTAATTGCTGAGCACTATTAAAAATGCTGAGAGCAAAGGCATGGGATTAAACCTTTATAAATGAAAATCAGACAGAAAACTTCATGGAGACCTGGAAATTTTGCAAAATCACATTAAAGTGAAACAAGGCTGCAAAACAGTGAGTAGATAGAAACAAAAAGCTGAAGTTTTACTGGAAGAAACAAACCCGGATATTTCCAATTCTCACATCCATTGACCTATCCATTCATCAGGAGGTGTGAAGGCTTTCAACATTATTGTGTTGACCTTCCAAGAATCAACTACCAACTACGAATAAATAATAATAATAATAATAATAATAATAATAATAATAATAATAATAATAATAATAATAATAATAAAACAGTAGAAGTACCAGTACTGATTCTTGAAGACAAAGCAGAAAACTGATTTTCTGTGGCTGTTCACAGATGTTTGGACAAGACTTCCTCAGCTTTGTGTCCCAGGCTCTGTTTGTTCTATTCATGTCTCTGCACTAAATTTAGGACCTCTGCATCTCAGGCAGGTGCTTATTTATTTGATTTCATTCTTGCTCTTTCCTCTTTCTTGATTTCTTTCTGGATCTTTCCTCAAGGCCTTGAGTCACACATGTTCACCCATGAGCAGGTCTTGACTGTTTTTGAAATCAGTGTATCTGGGTGAAAACAAAACAGGGCAGTGTTGCAGCAGAAGGCCAGTGCACAGAAGTGTGAATTCTTTCTTGAAACAATTCAGTAAGAAGAAAGCACAATAAAAGCTTTCTGACTAATTTAAAGCTTCCTAAAAGGACTGATGTGAACCTCTCAGCTCAATTCCAAAAAAACCAGAGGCCATGGAGATGTTGAGCTGTCTCTGCCATGGAAGGCATGACAAAACCTTTGGCTCTGGAAGCTCCCTGGTGCTGTAGGAAGCCCCTGCTTTCTCCAGGAAGAGAATTGTTCATCATCACATGGCACTGCTGGACTACAGTTCAAAGGCAAATCTCAGCCTCAAGCTTACACAGAGCCTCATTCCCAAATTCATCTGTATTTTTTCCTGCAACCAAAAGAAGTGTCTCTTGCTAGCCACACACACCTTTAACAGCAGCTGAAAAACAGAAGAAGGAAGATGCATCTCATTTGACAGCCTAGTTCATGTATCCCAATTGTCCCTGGCTGTCTCCCAGAAGCATGAAAAAATGTCTTTCCTGTAGGAGCTAAATATTCCCTTCCATTAAAGGCACAGAACACAAGAAGTTGTAAGTAGAAACTGCTATATACTTTTTGCAAGCATGATGGAGTAGAGACATCAGGGTAATGGGCAATAATGAAAAGGAAAACCAGCAAGCAAGTCTCTGTAGTCATATAGACCAAACTGACTGTGTGACATTTCAGTTCTGAATGAATGTCATAAACCGTGGAAAATACAGGTTTAATGAATATGTCTACATAAAAGCATTAACAAGACAAACCTTTTCACTGCGATGTTTATATTTACAGCACATAAGTTACAAATTAAATTTACTCTGGGATGTGTTTCTGGTATGAATGACTTTTCTGTAGAGAAATATTATCCGTAATCATCAGATCACTGAGAGCAGGAAGGATCCATTAGTGATGTTGGGGATGACAAACTGAAGTAGTGTTTAGTGGGTTTTAATTATGCTAAAAGATTAAAGTGCTCAGGAAAGGGTGTAAGTCATACCAAAGGGAAGGAAAATGAACTGACTTTATTTAAGTAAGTAGACATGTTTATTTCAAACAATTTTAAGCTGATTGCTTATTACATTAATATGTTTTAGGAAGCTGATCTATTCCAGTACTTTGCAGTTACATTGTTTAATATCGGCAGTCAAAACATTGAAAAACTATGAGTCTTGGCCATAAAGTTTTTAAATTATGAGATTAAAAAATATGTACCAGAATTTTTCATATTTTAGCTGCAGAGATATACAAAATCCTCACTGCAATCAGAATATTATAGTTATCATTATTTTCAAATGCAGGTTTCCTCAAAGGCTCACTAGATCAGGCTTTAAAAATGGTGCCAGGGGTGAAATACTGCCTTCACTGAGGTGAAGAGAAAATGTACTCTTGATTTCAAGCAGATTTCAATTTTAAAAAATCATAATAAAATTTCAGCATGTGGGTCCTCTTCTGCATGTAAATTAACAACATCTCTCTGGTAACACATTGCAGCCTGCAGTTTGATATAAAACTGCTTAAAGCAGAGTGAATTCACAAAGACCCTGGGCCTGGTTTCATCACTCTGTACCCCTTTAAACCTCCAGTAATTACATTAATGTGATTTTACAAGAGCCAGACAGAACAGACTCGTGTTCCTAGTCAGGTCACCCTGAATCAATGCATTCCTCCAGCCTTCTGACAGAGACACTACTGCTGTGTGCCACAGCCCTAACACAGTCCCTTGGCCATACCAGTTACAGGAAAACATCTAGCCATTGCTAAAGAGGGAGAAGGGAGGTGATAAATATGCTATGGCTGCCTCAGAATGTTTTCTTCCTGCCCCAAGACCCCTAGGTCTTCATTTATAGCAGAATGACAATTTACATAACCTTTGTGCACACCAAAAAGTCTGATTTACTGACTGAAACTTTCACAAACAAAACACCTTTTCACTTTGTTATCATTCCATTAGGCTTTTTATGGACAGGACTGTGTAATTACTTGTTGCTCTGTTCCTGGAGAACAAACATTTCATTGTTACTTTCCACATTAGCTGAAGCTCTAACCACGAGGTTTTTTCCTTCCAAGGTGTCTCATGGTACTTACATGCAACAAATGATTTTTTGCTCCTGTTCATTTCATGCTTTAACCTCTGTTAAACCAAGTTCTAACCTGTTCACAGCCCTGTACCACAACTCCAATCAATTTTCTTCCAGTTTTCATGGCCTGAACTCCCTCAGAAGTGTAAATTACGAAGAAACACTGTGCATGAAACTCGATTTAGACAAAACCAGCCCTTTGATTTGCAGAACACAGTGGTCAACCCACTCCATTTCTTTTATCCAGATACCTGGATAATAGACAAACAGGAACTTGCACTTGGTTTGTTAAGTTAGCAGCTTCTAGCATGACTATGTTTTGTTACTGTGCTATTTCTAAAACCTCCCTTCAGAGGTTTCAGTGAAAGGCCCCAGTATGCTTCTAATACATCAAAAGGTGTTTTACTGAAGGCTGTGTGAGCACAGGATTTTTGCTTGGCTGTTCATGCTAATGTATGCCTAAACAATATAAAGTAATATAAAGAATAAAAATATGGTGTCTCAACTACCTGCAAAATGGAGTATCCACCCCTGGGCTGCAGAGTTATCATGACTCTAATAAAACAATTTTCAAATTGGACATTAAGCATCATTTTCCAGTCATCAACTAATTGAATCTCATTTAAGGCTTTTCAATTGGGAAAAAAACCCATATGTTTTCCCCAGAAAAAGCTCACCCTGCTTTCCTCCTACCTTTCAGCTTAACACCTCAGTGGGCTTTGTGGTCTGCAATATTGAATTTCTGATTACGGAGGAGATGTTTACAACGCAGATGATAGTTATGACTAGTGCATCTCAGAGCAAATTTAATTTGTTTCCACTGTGCTGTTAAAAAAAATTGAAAAAGAAATATAAACCTCATCTTGTTTATGGTTTTATAAAGTCATATTCATTAAATCCACATGCTTGGCATTTCATGCAATTTTCTCCATAAAAAATAAAAATGTTATTTTTGTTTAAGCCTATTTGATAGCAGGGATTTACTTCCCAGTTGTTGCTCTTCATTACCAACAGTTACCCAGGACAGCTCCTAATATTCAGAGCTGTGTCCTGCTCAAATCCCTGTTGAATGTAAGAAAAAGGTTTTTGGCTGGAATAACACCAGCATGGTAACAGGGCGAGGGGACCTATCTTGTTTAATTGAACTGACGTACATAGTTTAATATTAAGACCTAATCTAATCCTGCTAATGGAAAAATTTAATATTCTGATAGAATCACTTAATGAAATAGAATATTATATCCTGTGTTAAGAAAGAGAGAAAAAACTTTTAATTTGCACAAGCTTGATAGTTCAGTATGTATTTTTCATTAGCAATCATATGATTCTAATCCTTAGCCCAATGCCAATGTTTTCTTTTATATGGTGGTTTCAGATAAAGCCTGGGAAAATCTTGTCTTAAAATAAAGTCATATTTCACTTTGATATGGTAAGTTAAATGGAGTGTTGTTTGCTACTTGATGGCTTTGCTGGTCAAGATGGTGCTGCAGCCTCTTGTATTCAGTCATGCTGTGAGGTTCAAACACAGAATCACAGAATGGTTTGGGTTGGAAGGGATCTTAAAGCCCATCCTGTTCCAAACCCCTGCCATGGGCAGGGACGTCTTCCACTACCCAGGGTCGCTCCAAGTCCCATCCAACCTGGCTGTGGACACTTCCAGGGATGAGGCAGACACAGCTGCTCTGGGCACCCTGTGCCAGGGCCTCCCCCCCTCACATACCCACCATATCACAGCAACATGGGTTAAATGCTGTGGGATCCTAAACTACCTTTATGGTAGGTTAATTCTGCTAGGAACACTATTCAGACCAGCTGCTGCTGACCCTAAAGGAGCTGATGAGTCCTCAATGTATAAAAACACAAAGAAATAAATGCTATCCTCTGTTTGGGCTTGGGATGGCATCTAGCATCAGTCAACAGGTGCTGAGCAATTGTATTGTGAATCACTTGTTTGTTTTTTCCCTTTTTATTGTCATCATTACTATTCACTATTTTTATTAGATTTTGCTTTGTTTTCAGTTATTTAACTGTTCTTAACTTACAACATTTACTTTTGATTCTCCTACCCATTCACTGGGGTGTGGGGGAAAGAGGGGCTGAGTGAATTGCCAGCTGAGCTTACACCATGACACCGCCTCAGCATCCTTTGATCCTGGTGGCCAGTGCTTCCATGATTCCTTTCCCCTTCTCTTTTTCAGCATCAAGACAAGTTGGTAGGTTCCCACACAATATTGCAGACAGAGAAATAGAGGCTCATATTCAAACTTGGGGAAATATGTGATGTACAGGAATGTCAAAAATGCCAGCTAAAAAGCATAAGAAGTTAATATTTTCAGTGTTTTAAGAGATAGAAAGAGCAGTTCAGTGTAAGAATGACTGTTGGCAGTGCTGGTAGTTTCTAGTTGGTAGGGACCACACAGGTGGGTCCAGGATGCAGCTCCAATTTGGTTTTCTGTTCATGGTTTGTTTTGTGCTGGGGCATGCACTGTTTGTGATTATCCCAAAATAAGATTTTACTTATGTTTAAAGTTTTTGTGGGAATGGACCCTCCATCACGAGGTAAAAATTGCCCATGAGCTCAGCCATAATGTGTTGGGATAGAAGTTTCAACCATCTGTTCCCCACCTAACAGGACTTCATTACTCTCTCATGTGGATCTTGAGAAAGGAGTTTTATTACATTTCTTCACATTAATGCTGCTGTAATTTTAGTGAATACCACTGGAACTAAGAATTGCTGGACAGAAGTAATTATCATCTGTCACCAGATCATGATTTAAAAAAGGAAAGAAAAAAGGGATACAGTGATCAAGTCAGTGTTTTTCACATATGTCCACAGGTTCTGATAATTTTGTGTTAAAAAACCTAACTGAATATTGAGTCTCACAAGAAATTCTCAAGTGTTTTCTTTTCCATACAAAAATTCCATTATCACACCTTATTTTTACAGCTGAATGAATATTTCCTGTGAAAATGCCATTAAATTTAGTTTTCAAAGGCCCTGTATCCCATCTCACTCCTATCCTAATGTATCTTGATCAAGTCTTTCATGTATACAGCTAGTTGAGAATTCTATCATGCATATTCATAGACCAGTTATTACAGATACAGTAATTGCTACTTTACATGCTCCACAAGGTTTTATAAAATATTAATTGGCTATTATTCCTATTGCAGGTGGAAACACTAGAAAGATGGCTCCCTCCTGCAATATAATAAACTCATTTTCAAGTTACTTTATTGCACTGTGAAACAGAGATATGTGCACTGAAACCTAGCACAGTCTCTAGGTACACAATGTTATTCTGAATTTCTATTGCCTCAAAGTTGCCTTTGACAACTTTAAAGTTGTTAAAATTCTAATAACAGTGAGATTTTACTCTTAAGTGTGTCTAGACTGTGAGATGGGTATATGAAAACTGATTTCTGAGGTTCTATACAGATTCCAGGCTAGAGGCCATGGTCATGCACATTTATTTTTTTTTCCCCCATGGTAATAAGACCACACATTCATGGTCTTCTTCTGATATGTAATTAAGATATGTTCAGGGCTCATCCCTTTTGAATTGTGTTCACTTAAAAACCCACATGGATTAAAAAAAGACAGGGAATCCCCATGCTAAAGGACTTCATCTACATGGATTACATGGAGCACAGTGGTTTATAAAAATGTCAGAATAGAAGACAAAGCTCATTCTGAAAGAGCCTGGAAAATGAGCTGATAGAAAAGGAAAGAAGTGTTTGTGTCTATTTGTTGGTCAATACTTGAAAGAAGTGTTGGGAGGTTGAAGACTTTTGGAAGGAACACTGGGACTTTAGAGTAATTAGGGTTTTAATGGGAAGTAATTTAGTCTTTGGGAAAAAAAAAAAAGTATTGACTTAACTTTTTTCAGCTCCACACAGACATCCAGGGCCTTGCACTGGACAGCATTTATTCCACAGCAAAGATCCCCTAAAATGTGTGCAGCAAGAGTATTATCTGGTCTCCAGGACTGTGACACCCTTCTTTCAGTCTGCACTACTTCTGAATGTATGAAAGAAAGCCTTGTGGTACTGTCCTGGTGCAGATTCTTGATTACACTGTTTTAATTCTTTCTGGAACAGTAAGAAAGGAGACCAAAAATCTGATGATCTGTCTGAGGTGTCATGCCCTGTGGGCTGGATTCATGTGCAGCATTAGCTGCAGAAGTGTCTCGGAGGAGACTGTAGAAATCTCAGAAAAAGAGATTACATATTTCAGAATTGTCAAGCAGATTAAATATTAAAATGGATGTTGCTATCTGAAATAACAACCCCATTGAACAGGTAACTCTTGCAGCACACTTCAGTGAGATGTGACTATTTAATTATATATTTATAATTACCTAATCTGGCTCTGGAGTTGCTAGTTTAAGGAGTGTCCAAACACAGACACAGGGCCTAGTATAGAAAGGAGACATTGTTTATTCTCCTCAGGGTACAAGTGCAGGTTTTCACAAATCAAGCACACTGATTGTCAAAACTTTACACTTGCATGCATTTCAGCAAACAAAGAAATCCCAGTTAAGGGGGCGCAAGTTACCTGGTTCTCTTATTAATTAATATTCTTTCTATGGGTTAACAATTCTCTCTTCTCATGCTGATTACTCTGCATGCTCAATCTTCCTCTTTTGAGTCAGGAGTTTCTTGAGTCAGAGGTGTTGATCTCCCACTTGCAGGCTCCAGATGCTGTGAACTGGCTGTGATCCCTTGCATCACACAGGGCAGGGGACCTGTGGTTCCTGCCAGGTGACAAGAGACCCAGCAGGAGCTGACACTCAGCAGGAAAGCCCCAGACTGTTCAATAAAACCCAGCTGGTCCTTTGTTCAGAACCCTTCCTTTGAAGCTGTGAGGCCTGTTTCAGTAAAAGGCAAGACCCTGTTTCACATTCTCATTCTTTGTAACTCACTGGGGGAATTTTTAACTATTTATCACCTTTGAGATGCTGGCATTGCTGGAAACAACACAATCACAGAAAAAATATCAGTTATGTGGAAAACACAGAAATAAATCCTCTTTTCTTCTGCAATCACAATTTTATGAACTGCAGTACACAATGACAGTGCAGAATTTAGGCAGTCCAAAATTAAACATTTCAGCATTAGAAACATGAGTCTCAACAACACCAATAAAACAACATAAAAAATAACCTTTTATTATTAATTTATATTTTATAAATTCTCTGGGAAGAATATGAATGAAGGAGGAAAAAACCAGAGAAAATCCTGGCTATAATCCGAATTCATAGAAGAAAGTAAATATGTCATTATACAGGCTATAGGTATGAAAACAAATCCTGTTTTCTCATTTTTAATTGTAGGTCTGATATCCAAAATTAAATAAATGGTTAATTGTGCAAAACTCCTGAAAGTAATCTCCTGAAAACTCCTGAAAGTTGCAAACAAGTTACCTCTTGAGTTATGATTGATCTGCTGGTCAATAGTGTTTATGAAAAATTAAAACCTGAAGAAGTAGCTGGAAAATTGTAGATACATTTGGGATTTATTAAGAGTTTCTGTTTATTCAAGGTTTCCAGAATCCAGAAAAACATCATAATGGGATTACTGAAGCAGCTATTGCTGTTTTCAGTCTCTGCATCCTTGATCTTTGGTGTAGTCCTTAGTATAAATTGCTGTAGCCCAGCTGACTTTGTCACAGCAACAGAGATCTTAATCTGTTGGTTACTTTATACTAGGTTTAAATACAATTAGCTGGAAAAGTTATGACCTTCCTTCAGGGAAGAGATTATACAATTTCTTTGTTAATGTGGAAGCAGACTTCAAGATTAGCAGACAGGGAAACATGTGGATCTTAACTTTTTTCTCTTTCACATGGAGGATTTTAGGAACACATTTTTACTTATATGAAGTTAATTTGCCTGGATTTCATTTGGAAGTTTTGGGCCTATTCATTCTCCTACTAATTCAGAAAATTGCCTTTAGGAGTTTGAGGGCTATTCAATTTTCTATCAATTCAGTTGGTAGACTGTGCCTGACACATAGAAGCTTCCCTCAACAAAGGGAAGATTTTGTGGGGTCTTTTTACAGTTCAGATTTTCCATTACTGTGATCTACCTAATCAGCTGTATTGATCTGCTGCTTTGTTGGAATAGCTGCAGTGCATTAAGGGCTCCAACATGGTCCTAAAGTGTATTCAAAATTAAAGCAATTTACATCACCCATCTACTCCTAATGGTAAAGGAATAATTCAACAAAATGCTACAAAGGCTTGAAGATGTAGCTTTAAAAAAGGCTTTTCTGAAAATATATTCTCAGAACATCATGTAAATCTTGGACAACATGAGAAATCCTTTCCAAATTTGTGCCAAATGAACCTGTCAAATTACATGCTACCTATTTGAAAGTTAAATGAGACACTTTTCTCACAGGGAATATGTTCCTTGATTATCCCTAAGAACACAGCTCACTTCTGTTGGCAAGAAGTCTGCTAATAGGTTTTCTCACTGTCATCAAGCAGCAGAATTTGAAGTGTGTAAGAGTTAACAAAACTGTGTATATCATGAACCAAAGACATGCACAAAATAGAGGAAGAAAACCCTGAATAATGTGGTGAAGAAATTGAAGGAGAACTCAGAAATTCACCTAGCATATATTTAGTTCATAATCATATTGCTCATCCATTTCTTCCTTCCCTGAACTCTTTTAATTACATCATTGCTTATTCAGTTATAAAGAACAAAACTGGGAATGGGGGGGGGGGGGGGAAGGCCAAGCAATCTTGGGACACATTTTATAAAGACTTTTAATAAAGTTTTATGGAAAGTTTTGTTTTGTTCTGGTATAAAATATGAAATCAATTCTACTTTTAAGCTTATAATATGAAGGTTTTTTGTGACTACACAAAGTACTGTCTTCTTTAGTCTTCCTGTTGTAATGTTCTGTTTCAAAAAGTTGAAATTCCCTTCTCTGTTGGAAACATGGTAAGTATTGCTCTGTTTTGAAGTGCATTTGTTGTATTTATATTTTTATGAAGAAGTCTTTTGTCTGTCTCAGTCAGAGACTTAATGGCTGGTGAAAAGCAGAATAGCATATATTCTAATTTCTGCTTCTTACAAAATCTGGATTTTAGATTTGATTACAGGTATGAATATAATTTCTTTATT
Organism: Urocynchramus pylzowi; assembly: GCA_013397555.1. Classification (NCBI taxonomy): domain Eukaryota; kingdom Metazoa; phylum Chordata; class Aves; order Passeriformes; family Fringillidae; genus Urocynchramus; species Urocynchramus pylzowi. The sequence goes on from VZRH01008144.1 coordinate 26,117, forward strand.
AAAATAGAATGCAATAAGCATGACTATTGTCCCTTCCTCCCCATTATATTGATTCTTTTGTGTTCTGTTTAAGAAAACAGCAAGAAATAAGGCTTAGCCAGTCACTAGTCCTGTAATTTTAATACATGGCTCATGTTTAGAATCATTGAATAGTAGGATTGTTAAGATTACAAAAACCCTCTAAGATCATTGAGTCCAACCAATAAACCAGCACCTCTGTTTTCACCACCAAGCCATGTCCCCAAGTTCCACACCCACACCCCCTTTGGACACTTCCAGGAATGGTGATTCCATCACCTCCCCGAGCAGCCTCTTCAAAGTTTTGCAATCCTTTTGATGAACAAATGTTCATATAATCAGAGAAGCATAGAATATCCTGAGTGGGAAAGGACCTACAAGGATGATCAAGTCCAACTCCTGGGCCTGCACAGTCACCCCAACAATCCCATCCTGTGCATTCCTGAGAGTGGTGCCTAAAGGCTCCTGGAGCTCTGGCAGCCTCAGAGCTGTGCCCATTCCCTGGGGAGCCTGGGCAGTGCCCAACCACCTTCTTGGGGGAAAAACTTCATCCTAATATCTTTTCTCCCACTTTGCTGGACAGATACTCAGATTGTGTTTCTCTTGATCAATAATTTGCAAGACAGCTCATTTGCCCATTATAATATGTTAGAATACCATTTCCAGTAGTTCCAGTAGATGAACAAATTCTGATTATTCTTTGCCTTTTGAGAAGGTGTTTCCCATGCTCAGTGTGGGCCTGTGGATCCTTTCCAGCTGACTTGCTGAACCTCTTCCTCCTTTTTCTCCACAGTGGAGTTAATGCCTTTTGTGCAACTATTAATAGTTTCAGATCTGTCCTTTCTTACCTCCTCTAATATCATACAGTGCATCCATGTATCTCTTTATTTTGTCTTTCTGTCTCTTTCTGATTTTACCCATATCCGATTTCTTTTTACCCTGGCAACACACTTTGGATCCAAAACCAAAGAACAGTTCTTTTACATTTTATCTTGTGCCTCAGTTGTTACTTGTTAGCATTATTCCTTTTTCTCCATTCCCAATTATGGTGCAAAAATATGCCTCCATCTAATGTTTAGTCATTTTGATATCCCTGTTATCTGATATGCTCAATTTAGTTTGCCTTTCCTATATAAAACCAATATAGAATAAAGAGAAGGGTGTTGTTAATAAAACCCACAACCAGCAAAAGCAATATAAAATACCTTCCCATTCACTTACTAATTTCCTCTTAATATTCCAAGGCATATAAAGAAAAATAGATGGAACTGAATGTATTAAGATTCTGATCATGCATGTTAATCTATTTTTTTAATACTAGGTAATTCCCAGATGCTTCTCATAATTACCTCTTATCATTTAGTAGTAGCACAGGAGAAAGCCTTGCAAATTTCCTTGTATTCACATGCAGTTGGAACAAGGTCACTGGCTAGACCCAAGGACAACAGCTGACAGTAAAACCTTTCTTCATTCCACTATTCTATTACCAGGAAAAAATAATACTTACATTTTGGTCTTTGTGAGCAATGAGTGAAAACTAAGATATTCTATTACTTTGTGCCTTTAGCAGGATATTTAAAAACCTAGGGGGTTTGCTTTTATCTTTTTCATTTTTCGCAGGGTTTGAGTGCTGTGTTTTCATAATCTTAATGTCAGAGGTAATTCTCTGTGTTGCTTGAGACTTGAACTCTAAAAAGTAGGCCAAGTATGCAGAAATTGAAATACATCAACACAGAAAATAAAACTAGATAATAAACCTGCCTGTTTTAGAATGCACAAAGAGTAACCAGAGTTGCTGTGATTATTAAAAAAAAAAATTAAAAAGAAAGGTAAATCACTTAAGTGCTATATCCCTGACCTAGCTTTTACAAGACATTCTGCCTTATTCCAGTAAAGAATTGGCCACTAAAATTCTAAACCTGTAAATTTAAGAAGAATTTTTTTTTCATCATTGTGTACAGTTTTAACACAGTGCTTTAAACAAAGGAGCTACGCAGTTCATTAATTCCTGCAAATGATCATTCACATGGCTTATTATAACAGACTGGAGGATATATGCTCTTCTCTGTATTTAGAGATGTACAAGAATCAGCCTCATCAGGACTAATGGCAATTATGAAGGTATATATTCTCCACTCCCTGTTTTAACCTGGGTGAGACTAACAGCCCATTAATATTAATACATCAAAGGCAAGCACTGTGCAGATTAATGAAGATAATTAATATGGAAAAACCATGTCTGCCTTTTGACCTTAAAACAATACTTAGCTTTAATGTACTTAGTAATTTAAATACTTTATATGATCAGAATTTTGTGTAAAGCATTCGTTTAAATTCTTATTAATTATTTATTGAAATCAATGAGATTCTATAAATCTTTGGAGAAAAAGGTGTTTTGAGACCAGGAGAGGGAAGTGGTATTGACAGTTCAGACAGATTCAGAGAACATCAAGGAGGAAAAATCAAGAGTCAGAAGTGAGACTGAGTTGACAGGTGTACTCTAATAAATGTGTCATGTAGAACAAAGAAACTTAGACAGGTTTGTGGAGTCCACCTCAGAGAGCAGACCTTGATTTCAGAATTACCTTGGGGACGAGAGGAACAAAAATTTAAAGAAAGACCAAGCAAGAGAAAAAGGAAAATATTTCCTTAAATTGGTGAGATCAATGAGAGGGTCCTTAGATGAGTATCATAATTTGTCTGCCCTCTGCAGTGTGGTAGTTGACCAGCCCAAATATTTTTTTCTTACACCATCAGAACCTGCTCCTTAGCTGTTCCTGCTTGTGGTGCTATTAACACTAATTGGACCACACTTGATCAGGTCCAGGTGTTGCATGATGACTGAGCAGCCTTGCATAGTGGAGGGTGTCCTCCCATGGCAGGGAGGTTGGAAGTAGGTGATCATTCAGGTCCCTTCCAAACCAAAGCATTCATCAATTCTGATTGTTTGTTGAGCTTTGTGCCTGCATATTATTCAATAATATTTAATGGGAATATATGTGACATTGATCACGCTGTCTAGTAGATTTTAACCTTATAAAGTGCAGAGACTTTAATGCCACAATGCAAGGCATGAAGATATAGAAGGAAAAGAGCAGCACACACCAAAGCAGAAACTACAGCTTGCAGAATTGAGGGCAGAGGGACCCCTTGGCATGACAGTGGTGAGGGCCCCTGGGTCCTGCTCACCAGCATTGCAAATCCTGGGCTGTGTCACACGTGAGAGATGTGTCACATGTGAGAAATGTGTCACCTGCTGGATGGCACCCTGAATGACATTGCTGCCTATAACATGATATCCCCACTGAGTTCTGCCTGTTTCCCTGATCCTTGCACAGCCACAGAAATACTGCAGCAAGAAAGGAATCCCTCCCTGGCTCCAAACAGCCAGCTGTATGTGGTACATTTTGGAAAATAAGCTTTGGTCAGTCTACCCATCAATGGTAAGCTCTCATCTGGACACTTTTTTACTCTAACATCGTGGCACTAGGGCATCAATAGCATACATTATTGACTACTTGGATTAGCATATACAGTATTTTCCTGAGCATCCTTTCTGAAGCTGATGCTCAGATGTCACATCCATTTGGAGTCTAAAGGTTCCAGAGAGTATGTTACCTTAATTCTCTAAGGCATGCCTCTCTGCCATGTTTGTCAGAACTCTGGGAAAAGTGTGCCTTCATCTGCTGCTTAGACTTCAGAGGCCTGCAGTTGATCTGCAGGACAAGAAGTATGTAGATGTTTGTTTCCTTTGCACCTTGGAAAGTTGTCAATTATCTGTTCATATGCTGCAGCACCATGTACCAAATGTCTCTGGGATTCACAGGTTTCACAACAGGTGAGCATTCAGATGCACTGTGAAATTCCTTTCCCACTGTGATAGTGGCAAGTTCATAATGGTTCTCAGGACTGTTTGAGAAATCAAAAGACATTAAATACAGTGTACTCTCTTCTTGACTATTCTCATTAAATTCCTACTTCCCCTTTTCTTGCTCTCCTTTTTCTTCTTTTATCAAATAAAAAATTTAAAATTCACACATTACAGATTTAATTTACGTGGAAATAAGTGGTACAGAGCAGGGAGAATCAGCTTTGTTCTTGTGCATCCTGGGTGCACCATCCTGACCAGAAACCAAATCAAAAATATCTGCCATCAGTTTTGTCTGTTGTTTCTTTTCAGTGTCCTTAAAACTCATGGAAGTTCCTGAATTATACTCCTGAACTAGCTATTTTGCCACTGTTTCACCACTGATCTCCTCAGAGAATCTTCCAATAAATGTAGGAATACCTCTTCCTTGCAGGATTTATTATCTTCTTCTTCCAGGGACCCATAAGGATTAATGGGAATTGGTGTAGCATGGTCTTGAGTCCAAACATAGGAGTTCTCATCCAAATTCCATCTTTCCTTTGACTCACTAAGAAATATTACCTCCTGAGCTGTTGCAATGCTTGAGAATACTGCTTTCTCCTCTGTCTTCCCAGAGGAAGAGGCTATCATGATAGTTTTAGCATCAGTAATCCTAATTTGCCTACACAACTCTAAATATTTAAATCTAAAAGCACATTTTATCCTGGATGTCTACACTGCATGACTGGGTGGTACACCAGTGCCTGAGCTGTTTGTTTCCACAAACCCACATTATTTTTGGTGACTCCTTATTTTTCTTACTGGCTGTGGTGTTAGTTGTAGTCTAAAATGTGATTTCAGTGTGGTTCATGCGAACTCACATATCTTACACCTCTGGCTTATATCTCTCCACTTGTTCTGCTCAAAATTGTTACTGACTCTTTCTTTCTTTCCCAGGACAATTCAGCTTGCTTTAGGATTTGGATCAGATTTTTCTTTTTCTTTTTCTTTTTCTTTTTCTTTTTCTTTTTCTTTTTCTTTTTCTTTTTCTTTTTCTTTTTCTTTTTCTTTTTCTTTTTCTTTTTCTTTTTCTTTTTCTTTTTCTTTTCCTGTCTTTGATTAATTTTCTTAATGATGTCTTTATGAACCAAACTTGGAAAAGTTCCTTGTCAAAAGTTTTGCCCTTCAATGTTTTTCAGTTACAAGTTCAAGCCAGTGTTCATGGTATGTCTTGAAATTCGCATCTCAACTTGTTAATAAGACCCTAGCACCTTCCTCTACAGTCCATTCTGTTGCCTCTAATACAGAATTTTCCCTGTTCTCATCCAAGCTTTCCCAATGAGGTCTGATAAAGGTTTCATTCTTTTCTGTTCCCCTAAATGTAAATTTAGGTCAGTTGTAAACATAAATTATGTTCTTGCCTTCCTTTCTCCTGTTTGCATGTGCTTTGTTTACTTTAAAAATCCCATTTCCCCTATTACCTTAATCTGGCCTGATGGTTTTGTTTCTATGTACAGCCTTCTTTTATGCACAATTTTACTTCCTGCTTTACTAAAAGTCTTGTGTAAATGATTAACTTTTTCCAGATTACATACACCTGCCAGTAGGTAGCAACACAAGATAACTCCATTACATCTAATTTGCACTTCTTCTTTGGTCAGATTTTGGTGAGGGAACTATTTCCAGAGAGGCTGCAACCACAGCTAGCAACATGAGTATGCAGGAGGTGACTCACCTCTTGCTGATGCCACTTGGAAGCTCTTCTTCCCTGTGATGTGTTCCCTCCTGGTGCTGAGTTCTACCACTCCCCCCAGTCATTTCTTCTGTATTTCCATCACAGGACCATCAAAAGGCTTGGAAAGGTCCTTGGAAAGGACCTTAAAGCCCATCTTGCCCCAGGCCCTGTCCAACCTGGCCTTGGACACTTCCAGAGGTGGGGCAGCCACAGCTGCTCTGGGAAACCTGTGCCAGGGTCTGTTACTGTCTGAGTAAAGCATTGCTTCCTAGCATCTAACCTTCCTCTCCACGAAGGGAGCTTTACAGAAGAAGGAAATGCTGGTGTAGATCATGGCCACCACGCACATTTTAGGCCTCGATATTCCATCTCCCGTTCATGATCGTGCTGATTCATTCAACTGGGCAGATGCAGGTGGCAGCACAAGGTCATGTGTGGGCAGGAACAGCCTGCAGGGGTAATTCATGATTAGGATCTGTAGGTGACCTTGCAGGCTGTCTTTTACAACAGGGTTTAGGGCTTTTTTAGATAAATAAATCACCCAATGCCTGGTGCTATAAACTAATGTAAAACATCACTTATTAAAAGAATAAGCATGGTAGGATTAAGTGAAGACCATGTAGACATGCATTATTTCTTACGTCTTTTCACTCACAGATTTGAGATAGTGTTTACCCTGCTATAAGAAATATCAATTTTCAAAGACAGACATAGTATCATTTTCCTGTTTTCATCAGAATTAAATTTCATTGAGTTTTTTTGCCTTTCCTCAACAAGAAAATAAATATTTACCTGTACGGCAAAAAAATGCAAAACCAAATCCAAACCCAAACCTCAAACCAGAAAAACAACAATAACAACAACAACAATAATAATATACAAACAAAACAAACATCTGCAAAACCCAAAACAAACCAACAACAAAAGTAAATAAAACCAAAACCAAACCAAACAAAAACAAAACCAAAAATAAACAAAACAAAAACCAAAACCCAAACCAAACCAAACCAAACCAACCAACCAACCAATCAAATAACCTTTAAAAAACTCTACTACCAGCTGAAGATGATTGCATGTTTTCCAGGCACTGACCATAGCAAACTGAGCAAAGAAAATTAAAGACATTGGAATTGATGGTAATAACTGAATGGTTTCTCTACTACCCACATTACTTTTTAAAATGAATAGGAAATGTGATTGTAATGGATATATTCTCACTTCAATGAGCCAGGTAACAATATCAAACTAAGACTGCCTAATGCAAGCAGTCCCTGGATCTTACAAATGTGGTAAATTGTTGAAAGAATTTCATCTTCTGAAAAGATCTGATTCCCTGAAACAGACAGACTGGCTTAGAATCTTGGCAAGTGCATGAAGTTAGGTGCACAGGAAATTTTTTGAAAGGTATTATCCATAGGGTGAGGAAAAACTGGACAGTCAATAAGAGCTGAATATTTCTTCCCTGCAAGAACGCAGTTCCTGAGATTTTGTGTGATATTTGAGGTACTTTAGTGCAAGGAAAAGGCCTTTTTGGGATAAGAACCTCTTCAAAAAGCCTCCAAGAGTCCCCCAAAGTTGTGCACACACATCTGGAGATGAGATGCTCTGTAGTACATCCTGTTTGTTGATAGTCAATCTGATCTAGCACACAGAGAATGCATTCAAGAGAATCTGGAGAATCAGCCAGCTCTTCTTAGAGCAAAAACCTGGGTTTGTCTCCCTGAAGAGCTTCCTGTACCCTACTGATCTGAATTTACATGTTTTAATCTGTAGCTCAGGATCCCATTCCCAGGCCTTGCCCTGGTCTACTGTGGCAATATCTCAGAACAGTGTTGTCTGTCAGAGGTATATGACAACTTCATCAGTGGACATAATAAATGGTACAGAACCTGAAAGAAGAGGAATTTCAGAGATTATGACTGATATTAACCTAATACTCATTAGCAAACTCCCCAGTGGCTGCTAAAACCAAACATTACGAAAGCACCCATTGTTTCTTAACAGAGTTCACAAATATCAGCAAATGTGGAAAAAAAAACCCAAAAAACCCCAACAAAAAACCCAAGAGATTTAACATAAAGAATAGATCCTCAATTAATCACTATCCCTTTTTGTCTGCTACCAGCATCTCTTCCACTCTGTCACAATTGTGAAATTTCAGGAGGAGGACTGTCCATTTATGTGTGCTTTCACAGAAACTCTTCAATAACTTCTGGGATCTCTTGTTCCACTGGACAGGAAACTACATTAAAAGTGGCATTCTTTAGCAAAAACACAGAGATGTTTTTCACACAGGTGTTCTAGCTAAACATAAAACATTTTTTACAAAAAAAACCTGAAAGTCCCCCATGTAAGGACATAAAGGCATTCATGCATTTCTCAAATCTGACTCTCCAATACAAACACAAAATACTTCTCTTAATTTTTGTGGAAAAGGAGATGCAGGGTCATATAGATTATATTTACAGGATTTAGTCCCAAGTTCACAAACCCTTTGATGCATTCTGGTGATCACCAGGTGCCTATCACTGTGTTCACATGCCAGGTTTTCTGAGGAATGCTAGCTCTGCTTTATGGAGACCAGCTTCATTAATAATTCTTGTTGGGGTTTCTTTTCACAAAATGGATCCTGGAGAATAATGAGAATCAGTGTCACATAACTGCCACAGGTTTGAGAAAAAAATTGTGCTTAAATAAGGCCATGAAATATGACCATTAAACTAATTTCAATGGCTGTGCTGCTGGTTTTTAAAAAATTCTGCATGCAGGCCAAATAAATTGTATTTTAATGCCATTCAACAGACATCAGCTGAAAAGATTATCTCGATATCACACAGTGAAATACCTTTCCCAAAACTAAGATAATGTTTAAGCTCTATCACTTTTAGGATTTTAGACAGAAACACTGTTACTATGAGGAAAGTGATGGATCACAACAGTCACCCCTCATCATTTCTCACCCAGAGCATTCATTGCTTGGAGCTTTTCCTGAGTGATATCCCATATAATTCCACATTTGCCATGAGGAACTGTGAGTTAAAAGTCAAGGCATACAGGTGATGAATACAGATGGCAAACAAATTGTTTCCTGTGGAAACTTGTTTGTAATTTAAGAGAAAAAGGCTTTGGATTCTTCAAACCTTTCTCCCTGCTGTCCATGTCATTGTTCCAACATACTTTAATGTATAAACTGTTATTTTTAAGCAGTTGTAATTTTAAAATATTGGCTCAGTTTTCAGTTATCTGTGTAATTTTCTCAATAAATTTTAAACTTTTACACCCTCTTCTCTAGATTTTCATCATATTGCGGCAGGTACATTTTTAAAGACCTACTCTGCAGGCACTGAAGTGGTCCTTCATCTGCTTTTCCTTTTACCCATCAGCTGAAGAGGCTAAGGATTATTTTATAGCTTTTACTAATTTCTGGTTAGCAGCATTATCAGCCAGATATATCTGAGTAACTATAGATGTGGGTGGTTATTTGCTTTATGGAATCTCATTTGATTAATGTGTCTTTCTTGTGCTTAAAAATAGGTGTATTTTATGATCTGCAAACAAGAAATCCTGGATGGCCATCTGCATTTGGTTTTCATCAGCCTTCCCAGCCATTAGATTTCCCATGACGTAGTCACTGTGTGTGCTTTTGTGGAGAGGCACAGAAAGTCCACACCTTGTGTGAGTGGAGGGCAAATCCTCAGGCATGAAACCTCCTCTGCACTTCAGCTAATCTGGAGTGAAATACTTTTATACGGGGCTGACTGCTGAGCACACACTGGTGACTAAATGGAATTTTTAAATAAGGCAGAGAAGGTGAAGGTAAACAGAGATTTTAATTGCACATTTCCTCACAGCCTTGCAAAAGGTTGTTTCATGCATCAATAAAGGCATGTGGAAAAGAGCATTTAGTTGTGGCAGGGGTGATGCCTCACATACCTGCCAGCACAGGGATCACAACATCTGCTTTGCAGCAGCATTGCACTGTGAACTCAAGGCTCCATCTGCAAGCAAGCACAGAAAGTTTGCTGACTCTCCTGCACCTTAGGGCTCAAGGTCTATTTTTGCTCCCAGGCATGGAGTTAGAGAAATATAGTGAGTCCCAGTGGTAGTAAATGACTTTTCTGTAAGTATTGTTTTCATTGCACCTTACTGACTTGAATACTAATTAAGAAAAAAAACCCCAAAACCTCAAAACATGCAGTTTCCTCTAGCCCAGCCCCATAAAAAACATCACTAGTTCACAAAGACAACAAAAAAAGGCCAGGAATTACTTTTTTATATTGGGAGTTAGGGAAATGTTAATAGTGCAGGTTTTGTTTTGTTGCTTTGGTGTTTTTTTAAATTTATAGATCAGGGAAAAGAAGAAAATGCACAAATAAACACAGCTAAATCTGGCAAAGGTTATTAAAAATTTATACCCTGTGACAAGACTTTTAATATTGCAGCCATCTGTGCTTGTCAGCCTAAGATTTTAGGTAGACCAGCACTTTTAAGAAATAGGGCTAGTTTTATGTGTTTTCTAAAACATAACAACTCCCCCTCTTCACTGCCCCTCCTAATTAACAACAACCAAAAAACACCAAGTGCAGACATGATTAATTCAGGACTAACATAACTGAAATAACTAATGTAGTCTTCAGATGAGATGCATGTCAAGAGCCTTATTACAATAAAGACTTATAAGCTCTGGAAAGGTTGAAGATATTTTCTTAAGATAATTTCCATAAATATTCCATTATCTCTGATCTTCATTAATTCACTTAATGATAATATTGAGATGTGGAAACTCTGACCAAAAAACTGATTAATAGTTATACATGTAGGCTCTCTTGACATTGTGGGACATATCTTCTAATAACAGCCAACACTGCCATAGAAGATGCATAAAGTTATTTTTCTGGTGCATTTGGGTTAGATTCTGTAGTGTTTATATTACTTATCTATGTTACTGTGCTTGCCTGGATTTTCAAAAATAGAAAAGTCCAAAACAAATGGATTGTTTGGGTTTCCAGAAGTCAATCCTACTAAAACCCTAGAAGAAAGAGCATGTTTTAGGCATTGGGTTGAAGTGTTCTTTTAAGCATTTAACTCTTTTCTGCACATCCTCCCTTTCCAGTGCCAAGGTAGCCCAGTATATAATTGACACTGTGAGCCACACTTAAGAGTCCAAATTATGATTATATTTGTAGAAGGGAAGAGAATAGGCAGGTGAGTCCCTTGTATATCCAGAAGATATACAAAACCTTTGTTTCTGGGCAGCAGCTTCACTGCAATCCTTCTCCTTTCAGACAGCCCTTTTGTTTCCCTGCATCCCAAGACAGCTCAACACCCACCACTTTATTTGTCACAGCTCCTGTTTACTGTAGAATATAAAGGCTTCCTTTTTATCTGAGCTTGTTGCTCTTTTTCATACATGCCTGGCCCTTGAAGCACTCTCTCTTTTAATTTTGCATTTTGTGAAGCATTCCCAGCAACACAATCTCAATGTGGGGTTTTGATTTGACTCAGGTTGGCTCTTTGGATTTGCAGTGCACCTAATGGCACTTCAAAAAGCCAACAGCAAGCCACTAAAGGTTTAGACCTAAATGCATAAGGAGATGCCAGGAACTTTTATGCCTCCATAGGGGTTTGACATTAAGTTCCTCTAGGAACACACAGCAGCTGCAGACAGCAGTTAAAATCCTCACTGTTGGATATTCACAAGGCCGTTTGCTTGTCCCTGGCAGCACTGAGCAAACAAACCCTGGATCCTACACAAGTCTCATCAGACAGGAGCCACTAGAACATGAATTCCTGACTTCTGCAAATGCCTGGTACCACCAACATAACCAGACCATACCCACACCATGCACTGGAGGAGGTGGAGTGTTCCTTTCCTTCCCTTTTCTTACAATTTATCCCACACTAAAAGTTCTCATGTGGTGTTTGTAAGACCAAGAGACAAATCTGACTTACAACCTGGGGAATCTGAGTCAGTGTCTTCTGGTCTTTTGTGGAGAGTGAGCTGAAAAGAACAGAGTTTTGCTCAATTTGTAGCTGAAATTTGGATGGGAGCCAGGCAATTTTGATTGTCTAGATGGGTGAATTTTAATGCATCAGCTTAAAAACTTATATGTTTGCTGTCTTCAGACAAGAAGTCCTTTACAGTGAAGGTGGTGAAACACTGGTACAGATTGCCCACGAGAAACTGGGGCTGTCCCATTCCTGGAATCATTCAGGGTTAGTTTGGATGGGGCTCTGAGCAACCTTATCTAGCAGCTGTCCTTGCTCATGGCAGGAAGTTGGACTGGATGACTCTAAAGGTCCAGCCCAAAATATTCTGTTAATTTAATGGTCTTTTATACATATTCTTCTTCTTCTCCAAACAGCAGAACATCCCTCTTCAACTTCACAATCAGAAGAGGACAAAGCTGCCTCCACTTCTCTTCCCACCATCTCAGGAAAGACAGATGATGCAGCAGTGTTGTGTTCATCATATCTCCCAATGTCTCCACAGCACTCACTGCAGACAATTAAAAATAAACATTGTAAATTCCACCTGAAAGCCAGTGGCCTGCAACCCCCTGGAATGATTTCATGTTGTTATTAGGTTTGCCTTTTGCCAAATTTATCTTCCCTTTTGCAGCTCAGTTATTGAAGATGCGGCTTTTGGTTGTCTCAGTATGTTAGCAGACATAGTAAATAAATAAATAAATTATTAGTTAAAAGTGGAAATAGATTAAAATCAAGATGAAAAGGATAAAAAAAATTACAAATCAAGATGGATACAGTAGAAGCTCATCAGAAATGAGCAGTGTAAATCTAGATTAGGAAAGCATCTTGGAAAAGTTACAAAATTTAAACCCACAAATGTTGCAAGATTGATACCCCACTACTGCTGTTGGACACCTCTAGAGCCTTGTTGCATTTGTCCTATATAAAAAGCACAGAATTTTATATTTTTTTTGTTATCCATTTGTAGGATGGATGATCCTTTTTCTCTGGAAGCTTGCTCCACCTTTTCATTATCCTAACAGAGCTTTGTTTTTCTATGCCACACACTACTGTGACCCCTGTTGCACAAGATTCAATTTGGCTTCCCTGAAAAGAAAACCTTTTACCATGTCCAGGGTGGTATTGAGTGTGGCTTAAAAAGCATCAAGTGCAGATGTTAAAATTTATACTAAAAAAGGATTTCCATTGTGTACCAAGCCATGAATCTCTATTCACACTCAGGGGACCAGATGTCAGAGGTGAGCACAGGAGGGACTACATTTTATTAAATTTGTTTTTTGTCTTCCATCAGACTAAGAAACAAAGTTTGGGAACAGAGTATAAAAGAAGGGAGGCAAGTTTTTTTGGTCACTAACAGCAGCCTACAAATTTATGCAGTTTTCTTTGAGCACCATATTTTTTGGCTCAATAAGGTTTACAGGGACTTAGATACTTAAGTCAGGATTGTGAAACAAAACAGACAGCAAAATCCACTGCGAGTTAGGAGGGAGAATATGTTCCTGCAGCTGCTGCTGATCCAAGAATCTATCCAGGCACATACTACACAGACCTTGATTGCTAAATGTCCAGAGGAAAAAGCAGCAATACATCTATGGCATATGTTAACTGCTCTTTCACTATACGAGAAACACATTTTTTCTGCCCTGAAAGCACGTTTTCATCTGACAGGGAATAAATACTAATAGTGTGGTGCCTGCTAGAAAGAACAGTTCCAATCCCCTAAATTAATTTAATTCTCTTGGGATTTACAGAGCATTAGAGGATTTTATTGCTATTGATTTATTTTTCAACCTGACTTAGAACAGGGCCTATAATTTTGAGGTATGATTGTGCTGATGTGACCCTGTTAAGTACCTCCTTTTGTAGGGACATACAGATAGACAGGCTGAGAGTGTTGGGGTTGTTCAGCCTGGAGAAGAGAAGGCTCCAGGGAGACCTTAGGTCCCATTCCAGTGCCTAAAGGGACTGCAAAAGAGCTGGAGAAGGACTTTGGACAAGGACCTGGAGTGGCAGGATAAGGGGTGAAGGTTCCACATGGCAGAGGACAGGGTTAGATGGCATAGTGGGAAGAAATTCTTGACTGGCACAGGTTGCCCAGAGAAACTGTGGCTGCCCCACCCCTGGAAGTGTTCAAGGCCAGGTTGGATGGGGCTTGGAGCAACCTGGGATAGTGGAAGGTGTCTCTGCCCATGGCAGGGGGGTGTCACTCCATGATTATTAAGGTCTCCTCCAACCCAAACCATTCAAAGAATCTGATAGCTGTCACTGCCTGCAGTGCTGTGCAATCTCAACAGATTGGTCCCAGTAAGGAAGGGGAATAGCTCAGCATGGGCTATATATATATATATATATATATATATATAATAAACAATAACCAATGGAAAGCTCAGGTGAGCGTTCACCTCCTTTCTCAGGGTGGGAAGGCAGTGTCATTTACAGCTCAGGAATTGTCTATGGAATGAGCCCTAATGCAGTCACAGCCCTTCGTCATTTTCTTCTACCTTCTCTTTCCAGTTACTCATTCTAAAATAGAGGTATTGATTAGGCTGAATCTTTGCTGTGGTCACATCAAAGACAGGAATGATTATTTGTCATGTAAGAGGGAGATCAATCATACACTAAGCTGCATCCAAACTTTATATGAATTCAGGAAATAATGAAAATATTGGTTTTATTGGAGATGGAAGGAAACAAATTTTCTGTCTTTGTCTCTTTCTCCCACTCACCAATAGATGGTGGCAAAACTCCTTCCTTATCATTGTCAAGGGCTTAGGATTCTGTCAAGGTGATGCATCATGCTTCTTCCAGCACTTTCACCCTCAATCCTATTTTCTGAATATTGTTAAATCTTTTCCTCCCTAACACTAGTCTCACTTTTTTCCCAGTTTTTCTTAACAAAAGCTGTAGGAACTTTCAACTTCATTTTAATCTTCTTTGCATGTAGTGCATCTACCTTCATCTCTTTTTCAAGCAAAACAGGGGAAAGGAAGTGGTGATTAATCCCTTTAGAGTTCCCTACCTCTGAAATCTGTGGGGGATTAATCATTTTAACTGATGTAGGTATGTGGTAAAGGGTTTGTGTCTTTAAGCAAATTTAAAAGATAAACTGCAGCTCAGGCAGACAACACTCCATGCTTCAGGGATCAGGAACACTAATTCCTTGGGTTAAACACACCAGAAGTCAGGATGGATTATCTGAGTATCTGAGGGCCTCTTAAAAAAGCCTGCTTGGATAATAGCAGTGTTCCTTTAAAAGGAAATAATTTTAAATATGTGGCTTGAGCACAAGTACATGTAAGGGTTTATCAAGATGACACAGCTCTTTTTTTTTTCTGCTGGAATTTTTTTCACCACCGTGTGGGAGAGGCCATTAAAGGGTGGTACTGACATTAGCAAGCACCATCTTGTATTGTGCTTCAGCTGTTATCAAGCTGCTGTAGTTGCAGCACGTGAAAGTTTACTGTGGAATTTTTTTTTTTTTAATATATAAAAATACTGGCCTGTTTCCTAAAAAAAACCACACACTAACAGGTCTTCAGCAGTAACGTTGTTCTACAAGAGTGCATGTGAAATTGCTTTTTCCTCAAACTGACTCCTTTGTCTAGAACAGTAGATTCATGAATCACTCTTCAAAGTTTTGCAGCCATCTGGAATATACCAATTTTCATGTTTTCAGTTAGTCTCTTGTAATCTGTTTCCCTTTGACTTTAATCTCATTTTAATCTTGCTGAGCCAACACAGTGGAAAATAGCAAAAATTACTTTTCACAGAAGCCATGCAACAAGTGCTCAGTAAATTGTATTTGAAAACAAATACTTAGCTTTTTTCTCTAATCTCAGTGTGTGAGCAGATCTCTCCCACATTTTGTCATACCAAGAAAGTAGAGAACTGAAGACATGAATAAATGTTTGACATTTGTAGTCAAACACAGCAACTGGAAAGGAGTGAATGACAGAAACAACAACAATGTCTTGATAAATGTATTACATTGAAATAGTGACATTGTAAATTTCATAGAGCCTTCATTCCACCCCCTGCCATGGGCAGGAACACCTTCCACTAGCCCAGTTTGCTCCAAGCCCTGTCCAACCTGGCCTTGGACACTTCCAGGGATGGGGCAGCCACAGCTGCTCTGGGCAACCTATGGCAGGGCATCACCACCCTCACAGGAAATAATTTCTTCCTATTATCTAATCTAAGTCTCTCATCTTTCAGTTTAAAAACATCCCCTATTATGCTATCACTGGCTGTGTATGAAGTCACTCATCCTGTTTTTTTTATAAACCCTCTGTAAGTACTAGAGATGCTATAAATTTTCCCCAGAGCTTTCTCTTCTCCAGCCTAACACTCCCAGCTCTCCCAGCCTGGCTCCATAGCAGAGGGGCTCAAGCCCTCTGAGCATCTTGGTGGCCTCCCCTGGATCCACATATCTTTCTTGTGCTGAGCCCTTCAAGCCTAAAGGCTACCCATGGCCAGCTGCATGCATGAGAGGCAAGCAGAGAGGCTGAGATAGCTCATTACTTCACTAAAACTTTAAATAAAGCTCTGCCACCACAGCCTCATTGATAAGCTGAAGGAGCATGTGCTGGCCAGGCTCTGTGATGAGCTGACAATTGTCCAGACTTGTGGTCACACTGAGTGCTGATCAATGGCTCCATGGCTGTTTGGCAGCTGGTAAAAAGTGGAGCATGACAGGCATCAATACTTAGGCCAATACTGTTCAATAACAGCTGAGAGTGTGATTCCTCAGCAAATTTCTGAATGATTCAAAGGGAGAGGGAGATGGCAAATCAACAGCAGATCTTCATTTCACTGAGACCTTGCTGAAAATTAAAGATTGGATCATTAGAGAATCCTGGAAGTTCAGCAAGAAATAGTGCAAAGAGCTGCTTCAGGACAGAACAGACCTGCCTGTGAACTGCCATAGGCCAGAGACAAACTGGGAGCTCTGCTGAAAAGCACCTGGAGTAACAGTGGGTGACAACACACATGCAAGCCAACAGCACATTTTTGTTGTGAGTAAGGCAAACCACACACCAGGCTGCACTAGGAGAAACACAGCCATCAGATCAAGGCAAGTTATGACCCCATTTTGCTTAGTGCTGGTGAGAAGATGACTTCTCAGCATGTTCTAAAGATAAAATATAGGTATAGCAAAATTAGGAGGTGGGCACCTCACAAATATGTTGTTTGAGCTTCTGGCCACTGTGTTTTCAAGTAATCTGCACTCTTGTCCCCTTAATAACATTTACAGGATGAGTGAGTGGGTGTCTGGCTTGTCTCACTGTCTTGCTCCTGAAAGTTTATGTAGGGGAAAAAGGTCAATGTATTCAACTCTGAATCACAGCAGTGGAAAGGGAAAAAAAAAAAAAGAAATAAAAGGGATTTTCTTGCATTGCTGGATTTACTTATGTCCTTGGGGAGCAGACATCCATGTGCCAGCTGTAGAATTGTCTGCTGAAACCAGCTAGCTTTGCCTGTTAGTACACAGCTTGCTCAGAGGAGAAGGTCAAGGCAACTTGTATTAATTACAACTTATGTTATCTGCATATCTGACATTGCACAGTAGCCATCCAAAAGCACCTGTCCATAGCAAAGGCTACAGTTTGTAAAAATGAAACAGTATTCCAGGCAAAGACAGTTATAATAAATACCATTTAAACTACTGCTGATGAGACATTAATGAAATGTATTGTCAGTATTGCTACTACTTTTGCTTTGTTTAGCCTTCTAAGCACAGTTTATCTGAGAATCCCAAAGAGATTCAAGTCATAAATCACTTGAACTCCACAGAAGCTCTTATAATTTCCTTTTGTTTAAAACTGAAGCTTACTGAAGGTTAAATTAGAGGCAGAACTAGAAGAATTATGTATAATCCTTACTTCAGTACTTCTCATGGATCAGAAGTAAATACTCTTGCACCCAGGACTGGTACCCATTCTCATTTCTTTAGTTCTAGCTGTATTTTGGCCACCATGGAGCATCTGAGAAGATGCAGTGGAACAAATGCAATCAGCAACAGTTTCCCACAAATACACAAAACCAGATCACTGAAGGAAAAAAAACCCGAAACAACCAAATAAAAAACCAGAAATGAAAATGAGGCATTTGAGTCTCATTTACTTCATGCTGGTTTTATAATTAATATGAAACTTAAATTAAAAACAAAGAAAGACTTTTCCTTGGGGTTGGTTGCATACTGGTTTTTTTAAGAAATTATTTTTCATAGACCCTGATGAAGGAAACAAATATATTAAGGATTGCATATTAATGCTAGTCACTAAGCTAGGCTAAAACATTACCTATAACATGATTACATTTAATTGTTTCTCTTCCTTATAAATGCGATAAAACTAACTTTGCAATCATGTTGTATAATTATTTTTGCAATACAGAAAGCTTTACATATGTAAATAGGAAGATTTACATATGAAATTAAAGATGCAATTTTCGTTGTAAATGAAAAAGTATTTTCAAACAAGCTAGAAAAACATCATATAGGTTGACTGAAAACTTCATGAAATAATATGAATTTTCTACCAACTCATTTACTTGATTTCCAAAATTCAGTATAATATGACCTCTGATACATTACAGGGCCCAGGATTTCATTCTGGACAGCGAGCATAGGAATCTCTAACTGTTTTTTGGCTGGGTCCATTTAATATTAAGATAAACAATCACCTTCAGATTTTTGTTCTGACCATTAAATCTCTATGCTTTAATCTTAGCTTGAAATTATTCTGCTTTTTCCTCACAGTGGGATTGCCTGGGATATTTTCAGCAAGACAGTTTAAGGTGGCAGCTCTGTCAATATGGAAGTAGGTCAGAAGTTCTGATGGAACAAGTCCTGAAGTCCTGTCTTCCTTTTTTTTTTTTTCCAATACAGTGAAATGCAATTTAAAAATCCCTTGGACTTTTAATAGGAATATGATATTTCAATCATTTCTTCATAGGAATATGTTCTGACATCCATGTTTTGCTACAAGATATGGTAGCTGTGACAACTCCTGCTATATGTGCCTGACATATACTCAACATCTGCTTTAAGCTACAAGATTTTTGTCATTTTTTGTCCTAGGGAAACCCCACCCTAGAAAAACACAGCTCAAGTTTTTTTTCATATAAAGGAATTTACACTAGTAGGAACCATCTCTTCTGTAATGATTAAAAAGTCAACTATTTATTCAAAAGGCATCATTTTGGCTTCTATTGCAGTGAGCAGAGAATAGCAAGAGACTCTAAAGAGTGATTTCTCTTACTTCTTTCTTGTCTCTAGCAGTATGAGCCTGGACAAGCTGTTTAGGAAAAAACACACAACTGTAGAGGGATCTAGCTGCCTGAACTGAGCCAGATGTTAATTCAACCTTGGATATTTCCTGATAGAAGATATTAGAAATCTCCTCGTATCTTAAAAGGTCATATTGCAGGGTTTGCCTTCCTTTGCCCTCAAGATTTTTCCTTTGAAGATCTGTTTAATTGAATTTAAGCTTCAAGGACAAAGATAGTGGCAGGGAAAAAGCACAGTGTCTGTACCTGTAGGATCATTGCATCATACAGTAAATGCAATCTGGTTATTTTACCCACTTACTTTACTTCTCCATCTGAATTAAGGCAGTACACACTGCTGGAAATTAATAAACTAATGGCAGTCTACCAATTAAAAGCTGATAAATGTTGTTTGCTCTGTTCAGTGAATCACATGGTCATTTTATCTGAAATGATTGATAGTTACCAAGGCCCTGACAAGATAGGCTTTTTATTCATCTAACATGCTGTCACTATTGTCACATTTTGGTTAAGCATGGGATGTTCTCCCATCCTGAAAAATGTCTTTCTGCAAACATTGTGACAAATCATTTTTAAAAGTGAGACTACCAGACAAATTTGGCAAATGCCAGATTCCCTCATTACAACCAATTGGCTTAAAGATGTGGTGGGAGTAAAGCATCCTTTTGCCCTGTCAGCAATGAAATGTGTCCACTGGTTGTTGCCTGTGAAAGAACTGGAGTTTTTCCCTGTTTTCTTCATTCATTTATTTGGATGGGAGACAAGAGGGAAGTTCACCCTTTGTCATTGAACAGTCAGTAGAATGGTCAAGTTGATATTACAGTGTTACACCTAGATTACTAGAATATTTTCTGAACCCTTTCTCCTCTCCTGCATCATCATGGCTCACAAGTAAAGTGTCATTCCAAATGTGAAGGGCACCTGAAGATAATAAGACAAACAAAAATTTCTAGGCTCAAAGAATGGGTTAACTTTCAGGGTTTGAAGTTGTTTAATCTCCCATTTCCTCTCCATCATTCTGATCCTGCAGAAAGATGTAACTGCAGGCCAAGGAGCAGACTCCATCAATGAAATCAAATTCCAGACAGAGAAATACTGTAATGCACTTAAGCATATTCTGCACAAAGATGAGCTGAGGAGATGAGCAGGAGGCGTGAGTAACATGACCTAAATTTATAATGAAAGCCTGCACATCTACAATGCTGAAAGCTTTCAGTGAGTGTGACATGAATTCTAGGGCAATGGATTACATCATTTCTCTGCACTGTGTTTTAGTAAGGCTTGATAAGTTTCCTTTAAATGGAAGAAAATTAGTGCATCATCTTCCATCCTGGCAGTTACTGAGGTAACAGAGCAGCCTGAAAAGCATTCAAAATGTTAAGTCAAATTGCATACACAGGCCAGTTCTGTAATGAAAAACTCAAAATGTGATTTGGGATGTCTGAAATCCTTCTTTTTAAGTATAAGGAATTACTATAGTCACTCTTGTGTTTATGTGATTTCTTTGGTTATGGACAACATTAGGAGTCACATTAAGACATTAACTGACTTAATTCTATGCCAGTTTGCAACAGCTACAGAGTATCAAGAAGACCCAAAGGATGTGGTTTTTTCCTCTCCCTTGTTATCTGGGAGAGCTGGCTGGTTTGTCTCACATGGCATTGAGACTGCTGGAGTAGTACAGTTCTTCTGTTCATTATTTGAGACAGGACACTGCTACTTTTGCACTGGCTCTGCATGTCTGAGAACTGAAATAATAGATTTTTTTCTGTGCTTGCAGCAGGACTAAGTGCTGGGCATGTGTGTCTTTGCATCAGGCATTTGACTTCAAATTAAAACCCCATCTGTCTCAGTTGTTTGTGTGTCAGTAATGCTAATATTTCCACCTTCTGTAATTTTCTTTGAAGTATTAGTGAATAAGGAATGGAGTACACATGAGTAATGGAAAAGGATGTGAGAAGCACAAAGAATTTTATTGCCACTGTTTTGGAATTAACACAAAACATTTACAGAGCTGCAGATAAGCCTGGAGAGTCAGATAAAGCTAGAAACAAACACAGAGAGCAAGATTCAATTAGCAGTAATTTGGAGTAGAAACTAATCTTCAGTTGTTACCATTAAACAAGTCTGGAGTGAATAGCAAGAATCCATTTAGCTTTTCTGAATTATTACCTGCAAAGTCAATAGATGTTTATTATCCTAGGGAGAACAGGCTTGTTATCAGTTCCCTTTCTTAACTCCTAATGGAGCCAGCTGTTTATTTTGGATAATGGTGCACTTCACAGCACATCCCAAACTTCACGCTGAGATGCAGTTACACAGATCACATGTTCCCTTGCTCAGCCAAGAGCTCAGTTTGTTTGGATGTGCTGGATGATTTCACACACAGACTCAGAAGCCAGTAAATCAGTTTTTTCTCAGACTTTACGACTGTCAAAGTAACAGGTGGTGAGGGTGTTTTTGTGCTGTATTTTTTAATCCTGGATAGCAAAAGGGTACCCAATTTGAGTGAAGCATGGGTATGCTGAACATAAAGAGATAAGCTTTTCAGCAAGGGAATTTTCTAATTAGTTGTCATGCATGGACTTTTATTAACTTACATCCCAATTACAAGGGATATGCAAGATAGCTTATCAGGTTACCCCCTAGCCAGCTTTCTTACGTGATACAGCAGGAGCTCCAGAGACCCGTTAAAAAATAGGGCAAATTTTTTACACTTCATCTAAAGACAGGCAGTCACAGCTCCCTTATTCCCAGAGGGGAACCTGAAATCCTCTGTGAAAGGTCCCTGTGGGGTCTGCAGTGCATGTCTGATGTCTTAGCAGTGCCCACGTAATTCTGGGCCAGCTCCCACGCCACAGCTTCAGGAATTTCACCCAGCAAACAGGGACAAGTGGAGGTGAACTGAATCTCAGATGATTTTCCTTATGCAATAACAGTTGAAAACATCTCATTTTATAAACAAAGAAATTTGTAAAGTTAAAACAGGCATGTACATTATTGCTCTTTCACCATGGAGAAGAACTGTTATTGAAAGGTGAGGGACAATGGTGTGTTCCCAACACATTTTTCATTTGTTTGGGGATATTGTTTGGTTTTTTTGTTTGTTTTTTTAATTTTTTTTTTTTTTTGGGGTTGGGTTTGTTTGTTTGTTTTGGTGAGATAAAGTATTCAGAATACATGTTATAGGTATAGTTTAAAGTTTTTCACTCTTCTCCACAGACTATTAGCTAAACTTAGGGAAAACATTACTTTGAAGACTCGTATTTCATAAGCCTTACTTTGGAAACTGTCAGTGCACAGGAGGAACTAACAACTGGAGAGACCAGAGATAACTTCATCTTAAGGCTCTCATGGTAGGAAAAGTAATCTTGCATTCACATTTCTCTCCTAAATCTCTTTCTGCATTTTACATTATTCAGCAGCAGAATCAGTAATGTAAATGGGAGCCAGTGATATTAAGAAATTCCCTACTGGAAGTTCTGGACTGGTTCAAATCTTACCTAAATTAAAACAAGTCTCAAGAAGAGCTTGAAAGTCTCCTTTGTTTTGATCCCAGTTGATCATATAGAATTTTTAATTCAGTGCTGTTAAGTAAATAGAATTGTTTATGCAGATTTGTTGTTTAGCTCATATTGTTAAGTATATTTCTTAAACATAGAGAAAGGCAGCTGAGATAATAACTGGAATTAAAGTGAAATAGAAAAATGCATAAATAAATTTAGGTTATTCAACTGACATATCTGTGTCATTTAATTTTATTTAAAATGTTATCATTATAAAATTTTAATTTTATTAAATAACATATTTAAACCAAAATAAGATTCACTCCAGCCACTGAAAATGTTCTGAAATGTCAGATGTTACAACTTCTAACTAGGGTAAAAGAAGTTGTCTAAAACACCACAATTTTTTGCAAGCACTTCAACCAAAGGCAAAATTAGCAGAACATTAAAGCTTTTAAATGCATTTAAAAGTATAAATTCACTTCCTTGTAATTTTTCTAAAGGAATCAAAGTAATCAGAATATTTCCAGGGTTGTACAGGACCTACTCTGAATTTACATTTTGAGAAGGTAAAAACATTCAGCCCTATTTGGCTTACATTGCCCAGAACTCAGTTCAATGTGAAAATTCTTTAAGTAGGTCCTTGCTGCCTATTTGCAAGGATTGAAATTATTTATAAAAGTATTCTTGTGTGAATGTCTTTCATTTTAAGGGGGAAATCTTAATCTCTTCTATCCCTTTTGACCTCTTCAGTCCTCCAAGAGGTAACTGCAGAGCTCAGAGAGCTCAAAACATCTCTTAAGCGAGATATCCAGAACAGAAACAAATTATTCAGAGCTGATCTGAAAATCCTGAAGTTTACCTAAAAATCTCCATGTTTTTATATGAATAGCAGTAACTTTTGTTCCTTCTGTAGCTCAGATAATAGAAACTATTCTCTTGTGGATTCTGATATATTTGGGTCCAACTCTGTTTACAAGCCTTGAACACCAGAAAGAGAAAAGCTGCTTCATGCACTTTCTAAGATTTTCTAACAGGTCACAGGTACCACCTTCCTCATAGTTTCCTCCCTGAGAGGGAGGGCAGGCCCTGGCACAGGGTGCCCAGAGCAGCTGTGGCTGCCCCTGGATCCCTGGCAGTGTCCAGGGCCAGGCTGGATGGGACTTGGAGCAGCCTGGGACAGTGGAAGGTGTCCCTGCCTGTGACAGGGGGTGGAACTGGATGAACTTTAAGGTCCCTTCCAACCCAAACTCTTCTGCAATCCTGTGATTCTTCACAAACCACAAAATCCAGAATTAAAGTGCTTGTAAACATCATAACTGGGAGTTGTCTAGTTTAACAAATGTGAGGTTAAGAAAAACTCTGTGGTGTCACCCCTGATCTAGGTAAAAATGCTGCTGCTGCTGTTGGGACAGGGATTGATCCCCCCATTGGAAAGACTGGATACCTCAAATCAATACTGCTCTGTGCTAGGATCCCAATAAATTAATGGTTTTCATAAAAGGCTTCTCATGGTTGTCTGTGCAACACCTGCACTTTCAGCATGAATCTTCACTCTCTATTTGCTGCACTTTTACTGTCTGGTGGGCAAACAGAAGGTCCAGCTGGCTTCACAAGAAACCTACCATGTACTTGGCACTTCCTCTTCTTTCTGGCCTGAGACAAAAGATGTGAGCACAGTCCTGCTTTAATATACCTTTAAACTTTCTGATAGGTTTCAGCACAGCAAAGTGAGATTTTTAAAAACATCTGCATGCTTACTGGTATACTTGGCATGCACTTTCACAAATGCCTTCTCACCAGACATTTCTCACAGAGAAGCAGATTCTACGGGTTATTACAAGAAATTTTTCACCATTAAATTAGTATCATCACTTAAACTTGGTAGTCTCAATTTCTAATAGACTGGTTAAAAAAGTTGTGTTGATCATCTTTTGATGATGAAAATGGCATTTCTAGTAACAATCACTTCAGCATTATAATGTAAATATTACTATAAATTAAGTGTGTGCTCTCACTGAAAACTCTCAAAGTCTGGTTTTTCATGAGGATAGAAGAATGATGAAACTTCCTTTCATTCTGGCTGTATTATATGACTTGGTCATAAATCACCACATCAACTTAGCACAGGTTTTCCAGGACATCATTCATTATAATAGAAAGCAAAGCTGCTCACCTTAAACATTAATAAAGAAAACCACCCAAAAACAACGAACGAACAAACCACTAAACAAAAACCATGACATTTTTCTTTCCACAATAAAATACACTTGCAAATCACCTAGATTGCTGGATATAATGTGACAATTCACATTAGACTTTCACTGTATGAAAAAGAGACTGCTTTGAAAATATGTTCCATCAAATTCCTGCATTGTGAAATGTGTGCAACATCTACAGGGAGTTCACTTTGTGTTTAATGACTGCTACCTGCTGTGTCAAGCACCTTGCTCTGGACAGGTGGCTCTGAATTTCATGTGCACATGAATTTCCATCCCATGCCATTATTGAAGGACGGGTTAACATCATGAAAGGACTCAAAATAAAGAGAAAAAAAAAAAAAAAAACAACCTTATTGACTATGCAATAACTATGTTTTGGGATTTTTTGAGATAGTCTGTAAATGTGGATTATTCAGCTAAATAATATGCAAGGATTTAGGGAGAGAAAAAAACTGCAGAGAATTTGGTATCATTCTGCCCTTAAGTCTTAAAGAGAGACTGGCACAAATGTACATCTACTACTCAATATCAAAGTCATGACATATATTTGAAAAGTCATTACATATATTTGCACATATATCCCTGGGAGTGATTTGTTGTTTCTCAAATTATTTTGCCTACATGCTGTTAACAAATGTGTCCCTGCCCCTGGCAGAGGGATTGGAACTAGATAATCTTTAAGGTCCCTTTCAAGATAAACCAGTTTAAGATTCTGCAATTCCATGATAACTAAGCAAATTTTTCCCCTAAATACGCTGTTAAATAAAAAATTTCTTGCCCAAAATCAAATTGTGTGTTCATTTTGTAGCACTGAACTTCACAGGTTATCGAAAAATCTTGAAAAATATCTTCAAGAAAGCTCTATGCTGTCTTTTAAAGTTAAATCACACCAAACATTATTCACACTTACAATATCAACTACCTCTAAAAAAGCACATCTTCAAGTCTGATTTTGAAAGCCTGTATTAAATTCTTTTTCAGAAATAGAAATCTATGGAAGGCATCAAAATTTCCACCCTTGACCAGGTGAAAAGCTGCTTCTGCAAAGAAGCTGAGAGTAGGGAGCTGATCACTAGCCAGAAAGCAAGCTGTGGAACAGTGTTTGGAAAGTCATTTTCTTCTAACAGCTTTGCCTTTGATTGTGCACATCCCCTGACACCTTTAAGTGTATTTCTCAGATGCTACAGACAAGTAGAGAATAAATAGGCCCGCAGTATTTCTTTAAAACAGCGTGTATGAATATAGGCATGAAGCAGTGCTATAAACATGCCTCTTGCAATCCTCCCTGTTCAAGGTAATTAATCAGAGAAAATTCCATATTTATGAGAAGCACCATAATTTCTTTCTTCTCTCATTTCATAAGACAGAATCATAGAATGGTTTGTGTGGGAAGAGATGCTAAAGTTCATCTAATTTCAACCCCTCTGTCATGGGTAAGATAACAGCCACAAGTCAGCACTCAGAGTCCCCTCCAACCTGGTCTTGAGAAATTCCAGGGACACAGAGTTCACAACCTCTCGGGGCAACATTTACTCTAGGAACTCACCTAACTAAGAAAATGATTTTTCTCTCTCTTTCAGAGGCCCACACACATGTTTTCATATTTATTTGCCACATCTTCTCTAGACTACGCACCCTACTGATCTGGTTTATTTGTGTGCATTCAGTATTATGCCATGAAAGCACATACAAGCAGATTTATAGGACAAAATAAAGAAATTATCTCTGCATCAGCTTCTGCTTATAAATGAAACTCACTGTCTAGACAATGAGAAGCAATGCCACCCAAAATTAGAGCCTGTTCTTTCATGTGGCACGGGAGCTCTGTTGCCTTGGAGCTTCTGCCTTATCATGCTTACAGCTTTGAGAGCTTTTTCTCCTTCAACCCAAAGATGTGGGCAGCCCAATTTTCCCACAGTGAGAAGGGCATGTGCCCCATCAAACTGTGCTGCAGGGTTCATGTGGGCTGTGGCTGGTCATTTGAGGCAGATCAATTGCTCCTGGGGGAATTCTTGCAGGCCCAAAATGCATATATTATTATACAGTTATGGGAAACAGATGGGTCAGAAATAACCATCAAGTTTATTTCCCAATGCAATTTTAAGCAGATATGTGTGGACTGCTTCCACATTTCTCCATAATTGCTAATATGAGTTGTTTTTTTCTCAAAAAATAAAATCCAGATACTCTAAAATGTGGGATTTTATTATAGAAGCTCAATGCAACTTTTTAAACAATGAATCACAAAAATAGGGATATATAATCAAAGCATTAATAATTGTTTCCTTAGAGTTTGCATATTTTCCCCAAAGCAATTTACTATATTTATTTCTTGTAAATTCAAATTTTAAAATGTTCATGAATATTTATTTCCTTTTTTTTATCTATTGTCACAATTTATTTGAGTTATTTTTTTCCTACCAACAGATAACTTGGCATTTCATTTTAGATTTTAACACCATGTAAAAACAAGCTACAATTCCTAAGCAATATACTATTATATCATAAAAAGAAGAGAAAAATAATGAAATTAAATGAAAAAAAATCAATAAAACCTGGAAGGTAGTGGCATACAAAGATCAATCAGTTTTAGATCGGTTTAGTTTCAGATTTGTCCATTTGCCTGACACAAATAATGGAAATTTTAGAAATTGGAAGAGTTGGCCCATGTATGAGGTGTTCAATTGGTCTGGTTTTGGAGCTATGGTCAGGTTTTGCTTGCTGAGAACTTTCAGAAGGCTTGGAAAGAAAAGTGAGCTGAATGAAAGTCCTAAATTCATCTGGAGGGAAAAATTGCATTCGACAATACTAAACAGTTCCTGCAGCATCCTACAAGTGTGACGTATTTGTGCAGCCATTTAATAAAAACATTACAGCTATGTTGAAAGGACTTGGAAAAAAGAATGGAGAATTAGAGGTCTCTCCAGCTCTTTCCCTTTTGGAAGCTGAGAAGAGGGTTGCCATGCTTGCATAGCTCTGAGGACACCCTCTCACCACGCTCTGCAAGTACCTGCACTGTCATAAACCCAAGAATGTTTTCCCTCTTCTCAAAGTCATTCCATATTTGTGGGAAGTCACACATAGAAAGGAAGCTTGGTTCTCTTGAGTCCTCAGTCCTGTTGCAGAACCCCAGATTGCTGTTGACTTTGGAGAAGGAGGTAACAACTTATGACAGCTACTGTTAAGTAAGCAATTTCCTAAACCTACACCAGTCAGGTACCAATAATTCCAGTTCTCCAGGCAACTGAAGAAACCTCTCCTGAAATTTGCCACAACAGCATTGTCAGGGAGAAATGGGATTGTATTTGTTGTCTTTGTTGAGCCTTTGGAATAAAAGGGTTCTCTGGTGTCTGGAGTTTCTGCAGCTTTTGTAAAGTGACGTGTGAGCCGTAACGCACTCGCATGTAATAAACACACAGGAACAAAGATCAGGTGTAAAGAAAGGAGACAGAATTATGGCAATGTGGGACTCCACAGAATTTTACAGCTTTCAAAAAATGAGTATGAAATCAAACCGCAATTCTTCAGATGGAATTACTGACAATAGTTTGAAGAGAGAAGATATTCAAGCCCAGAAAAGGGAGGAAAACATAAGAAGCTGCTAAAAAATGTTCTCTCTCCCTTTCTCATCCCCCTGTATGTGTTTAGTTTTCTCCATTCTTTTCCTCCTCTTCCCTTGGGAAATAAGATCTTTTTCTGTCAGCCACGTGAAGTGTAACTCTGACTTTGAGCTAAGAGGAATAAAAATACAGGAAAATGGAAAGAGGCGAAGGAAACAAGGGATAAGCTTTGGGTGAAACACTGCTTGGCTTCTAGGGCTCCTTATTTCTCACCTTCATCTGTAATTAGCTAAGGTGACTAGCTCAAACATAAACATACACAACACAGAGGTCTATGTTCAGTCAAGTGAATCCTCTCATGGCAAACAATAGGGCTTAAATGTCAGCAAAAACACAGCATCTGAAAAGGAAAAAAAGCAGCCTACTGACATTTACGCTCTTGCTTTTTAAAAATCCTAGCCATCCTTTTCAATTACAAGGAATCTCATTTTTATTTGCTATAAAAACTGCACAAAAATTGACACCTTGTATAAATCTTGCCTATGATGTTTGACTGGACAGCTCCACTGATAGTTGAGAAGGTTCAGAATGGTTTTTGAATTGAAAAATGGAAAAAAAAACCATCCACATAAGTGGTAGGAGCCTGAATGAAGCTTGAAGGATCCTGAGTGATCAGACATCCTCCCTTTCAATCCTCACATTTCCTATTCAGAAATTACTAAGGTTAAAAAAAAAAAAAATATTCTGCTCAACTTTAACTTCAGAACTTAAAACACCTAGGGGTTTGGTTTGGGTGGTTTTTTTTGGTTTCTTTTGGTTTTGTTTTTTTTTTTGTTTGTTTGTTTGTTTTGGGGTTTTTTGTTTATTTGTTAGTTTGGTGGTTTGTTTTATTTTTGTGTTTGCTCCAGAGAATATTCAGAGCTCTCAGTCAGGTCAAAGAAGAAGGTGGAGGAGCTGGACAACAGCTTGAGCACTAACTTTAGCTGTGCACATCAGTTAACAATTAACATAAAGGCTTGCACAATTTTGACCTGTTTCAGTTACCACTCTTCTGGAGAATCCCAAACATGATCTGGGACTAGAGTGAGACAGGTTCTGTTTCCAGAGAGCAATGTGGACAATTGTATTGTATTTTCCATGTTTTCCCCCAAAGCACCCTAGTTTCCTTTGTAACTCCTGAGACTTTACATAAATCATTTATTGATTTTTTTTTTCTTTAAAAGTAAGTTCAAAAAGGAAAATGTGCTTTTGCTGAAGGTGTAGCTTGGGAAATCCCCAAACATTTCTGAGCTCAAAGCTCTCAATATTGCATTTAAGAGGCAACAAGCTGGTAGTTTATGAATCCTATTCCTCTTAGTTAAAAAATGACATTAATTTGATTTTTTAATCTCTTCTCTTTATTTTTTTAACTCTTTGTTTAATTTCCAAGTTTCCATATGTTTTAGTAATATCCTGTTTTCCAAGCAGTGACATCTGTATCCATCTGGTCAGCTGTCTGAAAAATTTTGAATTTTTCATCTTTGTAGCTTTAACTGGTCATTCTGATTAAAAAAAAAAATATTCATTTTGTGGACTAAATAAACCACTTCCTCTGTGTCATTTTGTTAAACCAACATTATCATCCTTTTCATAAATCAAATATCTTGATGACACCATTTAGAGGAAGTTTTCTTTTTAACCATTTTAAAATAGGAAATGTATTGTTCCTTTGCCCAACTACAATTGCTGGGTGATAGTTGCCATGCAATGTAGTACTTAGGCACTAAAATAAATAAGCAAAACCCTATATTTCCTTATTGATTGCCTGATCACATGGGAGGCACGAAGAGGGGTCAGAGTTTCAGCATGATCAAAGAGTAAACTGTTGAGCTTATAGACCAATGAAGCTAAGAAAGTAAATATTTGAGAGCAATAAAAACACCTTTTATTCAGGTGCCAGAAATAATAATAATGAGGTGAAAAAGATAAATTACATGATGATAGCTGGTGCATGCTTAGAAATACAGGCAGTTATCTGGTGTGTAAAAGCTGTCATATCCACACTGCACAGCACAACACTTAAATGAGATGAAGTTATGCTGTTACCTCATTGCTGCCTTTAACAGGTGGGGCCCTCAATGACTCCCAGCATACAGAATCACAATAATTATTAATGAAATCCAGTCACCTTTTGGAAAGGAGACATCATTTCCCATCAGGGCAAGTATATAATGTGTACAGAAAATATTGCAGGGCCTACATGTCATCATAAAAGGAATCTTAAAAACCAGCAGTTTGTTATCTTTAGTAATAACACCAGATTTTTTCCCCCCATCATTAATAATCAGTCATAGAAGCATAGAATCATAGAATCATATAGTCATAGAGTCAGAGAATGGTTTAGGTTAAAGAATCAAGATCATCTTTTTCCACCCCCTGCCATGGGCAGGGACATCTATCCATGACTGCTCCAAGCTCT
Organism: Urocynchramus pylzowi; assembly: GCA_013397555.1. Taxonomy (NCBI): domain Eukaryota; kingdom Metazoa; phylum Chordata; class Aves; order Passeriformes; family Fringillidae; genus Urocynchramus; species Urocynchramus pylzowi. Next base: position 56,744 of record VZRH01008144.1, read on the forward strand.
GTCCAACCTGTTTTGAAACTTTCAGTGATGGGGCAGCCACAGCTTCTCTGGGCATCCTGTGCCAGGACCTCACCACCCTCAGAACCAAGAACTTTCTCCTAATATCAAATCTAAATCTACTCTCTTTTAGTCTGCATCCCATCCATGTTTCTCTCTTGTTTCAGTAATTTGGTGCTCTTCAGAGTCTCTCAGTTTACTACTGCTGCACATTACAGTATAAACTTGGACATAGAGTTTAAGCCATATCTTAACTATTGAATTTTTATTTAGTGGGACAAACTTTTTTTATCATGAATGCTTGAAATATTTCCTGAGTTTTGATCCCTGCTGGAGCCCATAGCTCTAGTAAATCAATCAAACTGGGGTTCTGCAAGACCAAGTACCAAGTCCTACACTTTGGCCACATCTCAGAGGTCTTTTCAACCTAAATGATTCTGTGATTCTATAAATACTCCAGACTCCACACAGGACCTTTAAAGATCTAGTATTTAAGTGTTATAAAGAACAAAGGAATGTCAAGGCTCACTTCAGTCAAGTCTGCTATGCTGTTTTGTGCTCACCTTGAATTTCTATTCAGACTCCCAGTCTATTAGTAATATTGTTAATAATATTGTGACTTGCAACACATCATACTCCTCTACATGAATGCTGGTCTCAAAAAATTGTCCTCAAGCAATTCAGGATTTTTGCTCACACACCCCAGATATGTATCTGATTTTTCAGGGCTTGTCCCTGAAAAAGTGTCAATAGATTCCTGACAGCATCTAAATTTCTAGAATTTAGAAGGAAGGCCTTACTATACAGTCCCTCTCTAGACAACAGAAAAACCCCAGGAGCTGGAAAACACAAACCAGCATCACAAGACTCAGGGGAGACTAATGAACAACAGTCTTCCTTCAATATATAGTGAATATCTTGTGAGCACAAGGGCATTTTGAGGATGCAAACATGAAGAAAACTGTGTCACACAAAGGTCAGACAACAAGGTGAAACACTTTTTTGTCTGCAGCCCTAGATGTCTGTTCTTTGCACCATCCTTTTCCTGAAATTCCTTAGTCTACAGAACACAGCAGAAAATCAAGAATAACTCATGTAACTTTGAGTAGTGTTGTAGACCATGGAAATGCCATTCTTATCCATGTCTTTCAATGTTAGGGATGAGGTCATTTCATATATCTATTTACTTTATTTCCCAAATCCAATAACTTAGTGTGAAGGGCTTCAAAGCACAAGATAAATGTGTCTGGGCCACAGAACTAATCATGTCAACTGGAAAATAACTCTACCTGCATCATTACCACTTAATGTGTTGGGTAATTCTGAGTGCACCTGAAAGATAATAAAGAGGTGTCAGTATTATTCATATATTTTAATTGCTTCCATTAGCGTTTCTTTTTTTTTTTTTTTTTTCATTCCTGAGGGCAAAATAGTATCACTTCATTGATTATACAGTGGATACAGGAGAAATAATAGTACAGAATCAAATATTCTTTTAACCACCCGTTGCCATCATATAGCTATAAGCAAAAGTATAACTTGGCAATAAAACCTATTTACTGTTAAAATTAAAATTGCTTTTAACATTTTTATGGCATGCAAACAATGAAAATAATTCTGTCAGGTAGCAGCTGTTCTTTCACACTTGTGGAGAAAGAATGAAGAGAAAAAGGCTGTAAGAATAATTAAAGTCAGGTAACTTATTCCAAGAAATGTGTCAGTTCTCTGTAAGGGGTGGGTGTAACAATAATAGAGGTAGGGTTAATATAATGACAGGGAGTTCAACTTGCAGATCCTCATGTGTCCCTTCCCTTCAAGATAGTTTATGATTCTAGGAAGTAATTAACTCAGCTTGGTAATGCATGTATTTTTATCCTAGCCCAATAAATCTTGTGGTATCAACATGATGGCTTCTGGGACTAAGTTATTAAGTAGAATAACCTTTGGGTTCTCAGTTTTGATAGTAACGTGCCACCAGTGTCTTACCTGTTGTGACCAATTCATTATTTTATTGTGTCTGATGGCATTATTATTTTCACAACATAAACCTGGCTCCTAAGAATTCCAGCACAGGGCACAGGGTAAAACCAAAGCCCTATTTCCTGACCCTTCCTGTCTGGACACAATAAAACTCCTCCAGGAGCAGGAAAAACATCAACTGCGTACAACCACCATGTCACTACAACCAAAACACAAGGAGCACAAAACAAAACACCGTGTTCAAACAGCCTTTTCCTACTGAAGGACATCCACCATGTCACTACAACCAAAACACAAGGAGCACAAAACAAAACACCGTGTTCAAACAGCCTTTTCCTACTGAAGGACATCCATGAGCATTTAATCTAATGGAGATCATAAAATACCAGAAGAATGAGAAGGGTACTGGAAAAATTAAACACTGTAACTCTATAATGCTTAGAGAAATGACAAATCACACAATCCTAGAATCCTATAATGGTTTGGGTTGGAAGGAATGTTACAAACCACCTAATTCTAATGCCTTGCCATGGGCAGGGACACCTTCCACGAGAACAGGTTGCTCAAAGTCCTATCTAACCTGGATAGGACATGTTTCATATCCAACCTGCCCTTGAATTATTTTACCTGGGTTTACTTATTTTACCTGCTACTTGAAAATATGAAAATTAATAAATAGGTGTCAAATACTTTTAGAAAAAAAGAGACAGTGCAATTCTTTCCAGTGCTCCTTAATTTATTTTTCCTTAAATGCTTAGGAGGAAACCAAATCGATCAATGGCACTGACTAAACCTGAGTTGAGTCCTTATTCCATTCAAACAATTATGTACTAGTTAGAGTTGATACACAGGTTTTCTATTTTCTTCCACTCACTCCTTTGGAGAAGTCAGAGTCTGTATTTATGTATCCTAGGATTCAATTCCCCAGAGAAGGTGTCACAGCCCAAGACTGACAGACTAAATAAAGATTTAGGACAACTCTCAGCACATGGTAGGGTTATTAATGCTGTCCTGTGCAGGGCCAGGAGTTGGGCACAATGACCCTTCTGACTCATGGTATCCTATGATTCTACAGCACTGTCCCTGCACCAGGAGATTGCATTCCATTATTGGATCTCATTTCCATTATTGCCACAAGTCCCCACTTGCTGTGGGAGTCTCCCAGCTTTATGCACAATGAAGGGAGAAATTGATGTCCCTGTGTTTGTGGGAATGGGCTGAGAGAGGTTAAACCCATTGCTAAAAAATCTCAGGAAATCTGTGAATGGGCTGGTCTGACTCAAAGTTGTATCAAACCACCAATTTCTTCTACCTTTAGTCTTCTGTCCTTGAGACAATATTCTTTGCTTGGTAAACTGGGCAAAAGCAATCTCTGTGTAGGGCTGCAATTTGATCAGTTCTGCTGGTATAGCATGCATTCCCACTAATGCTGAATCAATGCTCTCTGCTTTTAGTGATAAGCTACAGAAAGGGAGACTGAAATTCAGCATCAGTTTGAAACTGAGACTGTGACAAAATAACTCTTTTTTCTTTTTAGCCAAAACCTACCTCAAGTATTGCTTGCATTGAATTATCCACTCAGTCTGTCCTAACTACAAACCTGTTAAAACCAGGAAAATTCAAATTTCTTTGTTGTTTCATTAAGCTGATTGTCTGCATCTGACTCCATTTTAAAATGAATACCTACATATTACAAGTTTTTTTCTTACACACAGTAGGGATGAAACAGTTTGAATTATGTAAAATAAATGTATGGTCATAAAATGTAATAATCCATTACAAAACACTTTCATTTTTCATTTTATTACCATGTTCAAATAATTATCGACTTTTTTTTCGCTAACCTGAACAAATAGACATTCATAGAAATATTGCATTCCCTTTGTGTTATGATTGCAATAATGAAGAAGGGTAAATCAACTTCCTCGTATCATATTTGCATTAAATATTGCATTTGCAGCAGATTAAAAATGAAACCAGAAACCCTATTTTTGATACCTCTATTTCATAAATTATTGCACTTATCAGCAGAGAACTTCAGTTTTGGTGGCCATATGCTACAGCTATTTGGTGCTATTTCTGCATGTGACCAACAGAAAAAGAATGCAATAAATATGTGCTTCTTCAGAGACACTTTGAGAAATGTACATTTGTTTAAGCACCCCAAACCCAACATTTTCTGATTACAAGCTATGAGATATGTCTGTGATTGATGCATGTATTAAAATGAGTTTCTTCAGATCATTTCTGGTTTTGTCTTTGTTCTTTTCATTGTATTAGTTGGGTAATATCCCTCCAACCTCAGAAAACGAAGTTTTTGGTGAACAATATTAACCTCTTTAGTGTAGTATCCTGAGGAGGGGAGTTTTTTATAGTACTGCAGCTTGATAAGTGTAATTGGGTTTTTTTCCAAGAGCTCTTGAACTGGGCATTTTATAGCAGCCCAATTTAAAAACCAGACGTTTCTAAGCAAATTAAATTTCTACTTTTTGATGAAAAAAGTAGCTATAATAAAGAAAAGACACTCTGGGTTATTTATTGGAGAATCCAGATGCAGAAAGAAGACAATATCAACTTTTTTATTTTGTTCTGCTCTGCAAGAAAGTGCTGTCCAACATACTCTTCCTACATCTTAGCTGTGATCATACATTAAAAATTAGAAGCATCATTCTAATTGTTCTCAGAATAAACAAGGATTAAACCAAAAGTAATTCTATATGTCTGGCCAAATATCTACTTATCCCCAAAACTGATGGTGTCTGATAACAGACAACTGAGAAAAGGAAGAAGGTGGTGATTGCCATTCCAATAACTTGGTCTTCCAAATTATGGAAAATCATGTTTTCTTTAAGTCAATAACTTCTTTACAAAATAATTTCAGACTAGGCTAAACCTAAGTATGTAGAAATGTATGACATTGACTGGGACCTCAAGGGTCAAGTCTAACTTAAACTGATAAGACTTGGTGCATTTCAATTTTTGGTTTCTGAAGTAATAAAAATAAATATTTAAATGTTTATTTATTGTAATTACCGAGATATTTTCTTTTAGACTTGTCTTAAATTAAAAAGCTGAGCTCACATGCAGGCTTTAACTTGGCTATCCACATTTAATTTCTCTTCTGTTAGCTTAAAAAGTCCCATTATTTTAGTCTACCCCAACAGAATGGACTTTTCACTCCTCTGATCTGCTCCTGTCTTTCCTGATCAGGAATGTACAGATTGTACTGGGGCAGGACTTACCAGTTCTTTGTGCAAAGGCAGTAATTCCTTTTCATTGGAAAGGTCTCCCTTGGGCCATGGATCAGCGCTGCACAAGATTAACTGCTTGATTGGTTTAGAGTAAAAATCCTCTCTGCCATAATTAATTAAAAAATAACTACTATCCTTAATACTGCTATCCTTAATACATGCACTAATACACATGTACAATGACCATGACAGGCAGAATTGCAAAGATAAAGCTTACAGTTAAAGAGCCATCATCAGACTGAGGATGAGTACTAGGATTGAAAATAGCTTAACAAAAACCTTTGAATTGTACTAAATTTGGAATCATTGACAGTATTAACAAGAACTAAAAGGCAAAAAATGCAGCATAGATAAGGCAAATTACTGATAGAGAAATAATGTGATGAAACTAAGAATGAAAAAGGATATGTTGACAGATACAGGAACAGAAGAGAGGAAATGTATGAATTCAAAACTTTGGAGTAGGATTTATCTTTTAGTTCAATGGAAAAGTTTTTTTCTTCTTATACAGCTATTTATATTTAATGTACAGTTGTGTATACAAATTGCACTATTCCAGCCCAAATATTTTGATTCCACCAATCCAATCCGAGATAAAATTGCTAAGTGCAGAAATATCTTTCAGTATACACATATATATTTCAGTAATTAAACAGATACAATCCTTCCATTAGGCTTTGTGAAAGTACCTGTACTGAAAGCCTACAGCAGCAGGATTTTTTTTTTTTTTTTTATAGCAAAACATGCAGGACCCACTGTGGAACAGTCTGCTCCTGAAGGACTGAGCCTTGTGGGAGGGACCCATGCTGGAGCAGGGGAAGAGTGTGATGAGGAAGGAACAGCAGGGATGAGGAGCTGGACTGAGCACAGCCCCATTCCTCATCCTACTGTGCCTCTGGTGGGGAGAAGGAAGGGAAGCAAACAGTGAATTGGAGCCTGTGAGAAAGGGAGGGTGTGGGGGGAAAGGTGTTTTAAGATTTCAGTATATTTATTATTGACCTACTCTGATTTGGTTATATTTAAGTAAATTTCTCTGTTTTAAATCTGTTTTGCCTGTGGCAGTAATTAGTGAGTGATGTCTCCCTGCCCTTATCTCAACCCACCAGCCATTCATTATATTTTCTCTCCCCTGTCCAGCTGAAGAAAGGAGTGACAGCAGCATGGGAGGCATCCAGCCAGGGTCAGCCCAGCACAAGATGTCTTATTAAAGCCACTATGTAATTTCAGTTGTTAGCAATAGCCTTATTCAGGTGCTAGAACTCTGAATACAGGGAAAAAAAATTTTGAAAGACTGGAGGCATTATCTATATGTATTACCCCCACAAATACCCTACTTTCATTGAATGAAGTAACCAGATCTAAAATTAAGATGCACCTTTGTTATTTGAATAGGTTTCTTCAATAGCCTTACCTGCTTTTCTTACCAAAATTCTGAATTATGACTTCAGATTAGCATCCCTTCAGCTCAAGGCTTGAAGTTCCCACAGTCTTCACTCAGGTGATCCTGCTCACAGCTGATACAAAACACCTGCTTGGTTTTGGCAGCTGCAGTTCTTTTTATGCTGATGCCTGACAGAAGGACAGAAAGCCAAGTCAGTACTTATTCTTGTTTCTTTTCCTTTGCAGGAGAGGTTGCTCAGCATTTATATCTCTGTATTTCTCATTTTAGGTATTTAGGGGGCCAAGCAGTACTTCTGGTGGGTGATATGGGGATCTCTTAAGGAGAAACTGGATTCTGTACCTGATTAATTCCTATTCCTACCTTTTAGCTCTTCTCTATGACAGCAGAGTTTCTATGATAAGGGTTTGGAACTAATGAATCAACACAGCACAGAGGCTTTTTGTTGGTTTGTTGGGATTTTTAAGTGGTTTTTTTGGGTTTGGGCTTTTTTAGAGTTATTGGTCTCTCAAAGAATTGCTGGAAGCTACCCAAAAAGAATTAAGCTTTTGAGATTATAGAAAATAAAAATTTAAAAGAATAAAGATTGATTAGAACATTGTAATTAGGTTCAGGATGTCTTTCAAACTCACTAAATTGCCTGTCTCTTTAAACTAGCCCTTTCTCTGCTGTAACAAAGGAGAAATATGCCTAGTTCTCTTTATCTTCTTTGTTTTATCATCCATTGCTGACAGGAATCATAAAATCACTGAGCTGATAGCAGTAGCAGAGCAAGGCTTGCACATCACTCAAAGTTAATGCTCATATAGCTCATACCACTTTGATGCAATTAATTACATATCATTTTTCTATAGTATTAATTGTAGGTTTTCTGTCAAAAGATGTTCAACTGGGAAAAAAGGAAAAAAGGAAAGGAAGCTCTTCTGTCCCCTGAAATGAAATTATGTCATCATGGAGAAGAATAAGAGTGCTGTCATTTATGTCCATTAGGACTCTGTATGTTTTGATTTTTTGTGTGACCTTTTCTATTCAAAATAAAATGGATCTTTCCTCTATATACAACAGACTTGAGGAATGTAAATTACTTATATTAGTGATGCACAAAGAAAGGCTTGCAAGTTGAGTAAATGAACTCTACAAGGGAAAGACAAAACTTTAACTTATTAGAAAATTATTTAAAAGCCTTAACCTCTTCTGTTCTAAAAACAGTTAATAAATGTCTTTTAATACCAGGCTCTTTAGAAGAAGGGTTGCTACATTTTATTCTCTCAAATGATTTAGAAAGGTTTCTTAGACTAGTTTCATATTTCTAATTTCACCCTTGGCAACAAGAGTCATGAACTTTTCTAAAATAATGCTATGTCTTCTTTCTGATAGAAAAATGTTTATGAGCTGTCACTCATTAAATTAATTTCAGGTATTTTTAGTCTTCTCTTCATCTACTGATTGGGAACCTTACATTTAAATCTCTGCATGCATTTGAAAGCTTTTTAAAAGTTGTTAATTCAGAGCTTCGAAACACAGAGCCAGAACAGATTTGTCTAAAGATGGGTGTTTTTAAGAATTACATTTCTAGATGCCATTATATTTAAAGATCTGAATCCTTCCACACTGCTGGTTTGTTTTTTGGTGTTTTGGGTGGTTTTGGTGGTTTCTTTTTTCTTTTCTTTTTTCTTTTCTTTTTTCTTTTCTTTTTTCTTTTCTTTTTTCTTTTCTCTTTTCTTTTCTCTTTTCTTTTCTTTTCTTTTCTTTTCTTTTCTTTTCTTTTCTTTTCTTTTCTTTTCTTTTCTTTTGGTTTTCTTTTGTTCACTTCTTTCTTGGTAGATTAACTTGGAAGCAAAAATATCCCTCTGAGATATATTTGCATGTTAATATAAGTTGAGAAATACTGGTCAGCTAGCTGTCAATTTTGGTCCATTAGCCATGTTATGCCTCATCTATTGTAGGTAGATTAATGCTTCATGCATTATTAAAAACTTAATATTTTGTAGTAGAAAAACAAAAATAGAAGGTTTTCTTCCTGCTGACACAATATATATTTAAACAACTTCTTTTTTCTTTTTTCTTTTTTTTTTTTTTTAACTAAATAAATTTCATTGATTTGATTTGAAAGTTTGATATGAGTAAAATGACAGAAATTAAATTAGAAACACTCCCAGGGGCCCCTTGAGGAAGGCACATGTTTCAATGCATTTTAGGATCTAACTTTTTAACTGAAAATGTTCTTGTAATTTCTTAAGATTTTGATCCATGAAAGTTGAGAATGGAAATAACTGTGACAAATACCTCAAAATTTCCTTAATCTTTCAAGAAACCAGTCTCCTTCCAGAATACAAAGATGGACATTGACAGCCATAATAACTGAAACATAGCCTTATTTTCATTATATTGTCCATTGATTGTTTTGTGACTGTGGTTTAATTTGTTATTCATTGCCTATTTCATAGAAAATACACTGCAAAAGCTTACAGATATGATATATTGAATAAAAAATCTCCTGACATGTGTATATCATTAAATTAAAATGTGGCACCTTGGCATTTGTAAATCATCTGAGTTCTAATGTAAATACAGATCACTCACTTGTGAAAGGTCTGTTGGATAACCACAGCCATTCCTCTTTGTATTCATCAGCTCATAACTTTAAATGCTTTTGTGTCAGAGCTTTCAGTCTGAGTTGTGAGTTCTCTGGTTCCAGCAGTGGAGAAGAAGTTAATGACTTGCTGAATTAGTCATGGTATATTTTAGCTATTAAGGCCAAACAGCTTTACATAAGCATAGGCTGGTTTATTTCCATCTTTTAAAAAATGACCTACATATGTCTTCTGAAAGTAATTAGATACTGCCTGTCTTCAACCAATTGAAGCTACAGCCTCAATTTTATTTGATTTAACATAATAGATATTAAGACCTTTTAAAGTCTAAGAGATTTAAAAGCAAATGAGATTAAGTCTTCCTGATTTACACCAAAATTAGCATTAATTAAAAATCCAGGCTCTGAGAAGCATATATCTATTTTGATGGTGTCTATTTACATTTTATTAAAAAAGTATACTGTTTTAGGCAGTTAGGCATATTTAGCTTTGTAGGTAATGAAAGAATGCAGAGAATAAAGAGACAGACTCTTTTCAGAAAAAATAAAAAAAGACTATTTCAATTAGATGTAAATTAAAAACAAAATTAGCATGAGAGTGCTTGTATGCTCCAGCAAGGACTCACAGAATCTGTCCTTGAAGAAGTCAAAAACTTGACCAAACATAACCCTGAGCAGTCCTTTGTAATAGTAACAAAACCACTCCTGGCAGCAGGCTGGTCCAGGTGACCTCTGCAGACCCTTCCAGTCTGTGGGATTTTGTGCTGCTGATGCCTTATCCACCTTAAAATCACAAGCCAAACAAGATTAAAATGAAAAAAAGGAGCTTACCATTTATCATGACCGTGATATGACCGTGAACGTCCTCCAGGTACACTTATGGTAGAATGCATGGGTGATATAGGGATTCAACAATTTTATAAACGTACAAAATTAGCAAAATTGACAAGAATGCCAAGTTAGAAACACAGCTGATTAAGTAATTACCCTCTTGGTTCAGCCCCCTGCTGAGGGCTTCCCCTTTGCTTCTAGCCCCACATTGTTTATGTCTAAATACACGGGAAAGGGACATGGCCTTGTTTCACGAAGAAGCAGGATTAGAACAGGATTACAGGAATGTGGTTACTTAAAAAAGTACTGAAGCTTGCTAAGAAACTACATAACTATACAGTATTAGTCTACAGAGCTATGAATATATGAAAAAGCAAAAATCTCTTTCACATCAGTGCAGTGGGAAGTTTCTGTACCACTGAATTTCAGGTGCTGAGAGGGCCATGCCAGGGAAATACATGATTACTCTGGAATTCTCATATTCACTTGTTACCAATGCTTTTCCTATGAGCCACTTGAAGGAAAATTCTTTTGGCCTAACCTTACATGTTCTTGCCTATTTGTTTTGTATCAACTTTGATCTAGCAGAATTCATGTTTCCTCCCCACATATGCTGGTGCTTTTCCTTTTTCCTTTCATTTCTGTGACAAGAACAAGACTGACACATATTTATAAGGAACCTATTCAAGAACAAGGCAATATAACTTACATTTACAGCCAGGTTGCAAATGTGATGATAAATTCATTTTGTGTTAAAACCAAGAAACTACAGCAACTTGAATTCCTTCAACTCTGAGCTTCTATTTTGCTGTATCTAAGTAGGTTTGAACCTGTGACATTGAATGTAAATTTTGTAAGTATCTCCATTCATTTTGTACTATATGGATAAAAACAGATGAACCATAATAGCTCAAGGGATTTCACAGTTATGCCTGACTTCACAAAGCAACTTTCTTTCTTATTCTCATTTGTTTATCAGGAGTCTTCCCACAGTATTCAATGCAGTTACAACTAAGGAAAAAAATGCATATATATTGCACCTAAATTGCTCCAGTCCATCATGTTTCAGAAATGAGAAATCAGCTGCATGACAAACTGCAGGAAAAAGAGGGGAAGGAGTGAGGAGGGAAATTGTAGCAGATTGCAGCACTTTGATAGTTAAATTAATAGGGAAATTGCGCAGGAGTATAGGATAGGTATGTTCACTTTTTGACCTTGTTAAGAATAAAATCCAAAGAAAGATACATTTAATACATGGCTATTCCATGCCTCTTAAACTATCCCAAAAGATATTGAAAAATCTGGGATAGGAAGAAAAGGTTGGGGCATACCTCTCTCTAATTCCATGAACAAGAACCATTCCAAGATATGGTAGTTTTGAGTTACGGTCTGTGGTCTCAAATTCATGCATTTAGTCTCCTAATTATATTAATTCAAATAAAAATTCATAAGTCATATCTAAAATACAAAATAGAACTTAAAAGCTCTTAAGTAATATAAAAATACAGGTTAAATAATGTGAACTCTAGTTATTTTTTGTCTGTATTTCTGTTGTTCTATATTTGGGTTGATATTGGCTGAAACCATCAAAGACCCCACAAACAGGCTCAGACTCATTTCTGAGGCTTCCACAAGAGGACTGCATATGATACAAAAGGGAGTGTAAAACCCCTCACCAGAGGAGGTTCTTGGGCATTCCCACCTGAATCTGAGTTTATACTAATCCACTGGAGTTAGTGTTTTGTAATATTCCCCTCCCCACTCTCAGTGGGTCAAGAAGTTTGGTCATCATTTTGTCCAGAGCTGACAATGAAGTATTGTTGAAAATCCATGTATTGCTACTCTTCTTTCTTTCTCCTTCTTCCATTCTTTTCCCCTATATCCCTTTATTAAGCGATTCTTTATGCTTTCATATTGTCATATTACTACAGATAATAATAACCAAAATGACTACACACCTGCTTTCCATTACAACCAAATTCTAAAATATACACTACAGATACAAATATATTTACAAACATCAATCATTCAGTGCCTTTTCATTCTAATCATCCTCAAGGGATTAATTAACAAGAACATGGGTGACCTTTTCCTCCAGGAGCAGGTTGTAAACACCAGTTGCCCTCATGAGAAGCAGTGATTTGTCTTGGAGCATTCTCCACAGCTCCTCAGGCTGCCCAAAGATCACAGAAATGCTCGTTTGGACTCAGCCTTGATGAGCAACACCTTGGCTGGGCAGCACCACCCTCCTTGATGGGCTCAGCCTTGGCCAGCAGTGCATCCATCTCAGAGCTGGCCAGCACTGGATCCACCAGGTATCAGGAAAACTTCCAGCAGCTTCTCATAGTAGCCAGCCTGTAGTCTCCCCTCACACCAAGACCTTGTCATGGGGGCCCAATAAAATTTGTCTTGTACACAGCAGGAACTGAGAATAACCTATATCACCTTCCAGCTAGAAGAGATGACAGATTTGTAAGGGTTTTGGTTTATATGTTTGTTGTCGGCTCAAATTTAACTGTGTATGTAGCTATTTACAGAGTTAATATATCTTTTCTTCATTTGAACTTGTAGTCATATTTTCACCTTACCCTATACATTTATTGGATATCAGCAGGCCTCATTAAAAAATGACAGGTTATTAATAGGGCAAGATAGTGTTACATTCCATCACTACCCAGGGAATATACACATCGATTTCAGTTTCCTTGTTTTTTCCAGATGCTATAATAATTACAAGGATCATTCACAAACCCCACTGTTTTTTAACAGACTGCTCAAAGTTTAGCAGCTAATTGTGGCAGAGACATAGTCTTCCACAGGGGTGTCTAATGGTTCAGCTGAGAGTGAAATATTATAAGCCAGGTTCTTAGCCATGTTCTATTTTCTGCCACAACCAGTGAGTATCAGGAATCCAAACAGCTTTATAAATTAAATATGCTTTGGCCACACAACACAACCACTCCTGAGCAGAAAGTACACAGTTGGGTACCTTTTCATGTACTCCTGACTCCAGCACAAAGTGACAGTCCCTTTCCATCTTCTCTAGCACTCTCCCCATTATAATGGACACTGGTTTTGTACACACATGCACTGGTATTTGTTGCATAGTGAGAGCTGATCAGTTAACAAACAAACAAACAGAGAAAAAAAAAAATTTCTTTGAGCCACTGTATTGGGAAGTCTTGGTAAGTCTTAGCCAGAAAGGCAGCTCACTGAGGAAAGGACAGGACAGTCCTTGGGAGTTGTCTCTTTGGTTGGCAACTAAAACCAGCCAAGCATTTCCTCCACATATGCAATGCAATGTGTCTTTTTGCACGATTTTCTCAAAAAGTTTCATTTTCTGATTGAAGCTTTCACCTTCTGAGTGGTGGGTGAGTTTACTTTTCTTATTGCTTAAGATCAAATTGGTAGTGTAGAGATTTATTAGATGACAAAATATTTTAGCTACAGATTTGTGTGAATGTTATGGAATAAAATCTTGTTAAAAACATGTCTGATGGCCTTGCAGAGAGAAGAAGGGAGAAACTGGGTACCTGTTATGTCATAAAATGATCTTTGCCATAGCAAAGAAAAAAAAAATTGTGATAGAGATTGCTGGGCTGGCATCTTGCATAGGTGTCTAAAGTGGACACAGAAAGCAGAAAACTTTGCATACTGGGATTTTGCTGGTCCTGCACAGAAGGGAGAGAGCAGCTCTGATAATAAAGGTCTGTAAACTTATCAGTTGCTTCTACAAACCATGATTTCAAACCCAATGTCCTGATTAGTGCTGCATAACACAATATGTTATGTTCTAAGAGCAGGTTGCCTTTTTCCTGCTCCATTAAAAAAATTAAATCAAATCATCTGACCAATCACACTATGATCATGCCGTGAGGACAAGTTAGTCAAAATTCTTCTTCCACTGAAGCTCTGTTGCACAAGGCTGGGGAAAGGAATCCCATGGCAGGCCCCCAGAGCATGTCTAGACTATAAACAGTTGTTCTTAAACTCCATTCTCTGTTGATAATGAGAAGTCAAAAGCATGCTAGGGGCCAAAGTACTTTTCAGGTTCTTTTGAAAAATCTTAGCAGAAAGGTAGAAAATAACTCAGTTTCGTGTTCCAAATCAAATATCTCCCCCAGGTCTGTCACAGGTGCAACATTTCTATGTGCTGCTGAAGACCATTCTCTGTCTTCAGGAGCATAACCTTTATTTTATTAAATTTGATGCAGGCCTGGACCCCGCACCTTTCACAACCTGCTGTTATCAGCTTCCTGGTACAGTCGGCATCCTGCCAGAGACCTGCTCAAATTCCTTGTCTCCTACAAGTTAGCAGACATGGGTGTGTTTCAGATTTTTCAAGTGGTGCATCTAAAATACCTGTCCTGAATTCTAATTTCCTCTTCTGTTGATCATGACAATCAAAATCAACTGAGAATGAAAGAAAAGGTTTTGTCATACTCAAAGTGCTGAAAGAATTTCTAAATCTCCAGAGAAAGCCTTCACAAAAGATACTCCCTGTGATCTCTAACAGTTAAAAAAAACCCAAAATAACCAAAAATAAACCCCAAAGCCATTAACATAAGTGTAGTTAGATCCATGGACTTTGTTGAAATTTGAGTATTCTGTTGGGAAGGAGTGGCCTGTATTTGTTTCTAGAATCCTATTCTTGCACATGTGGTCCCAGACAGTGCTGCAAAACCTCTACAGCACAAGTGTGATCCCAAAGATGGAAAGGACCTATGCTGGATGTTAAACTGTAAATGTAAACTGTAAATGTTTAACAATATTTAACAACAAATGTTTTTGCCTGTGTGAAAAATTACCTCCTTCTGAGTCTCCAGCCCTGTCATATGTCAATAGGACAACCAGGTTCTGGGATATGACAACAAGCAAGGAGACCAAAGGCAAGTTGAACAATCATCGTATTGTCACCTTTTACCTGATACTAAACTCCTGAAGATCTAACAAGGATGCCTTGGGGTCAGAATATAATTTCTCCAAGGATCTCTCCTGCAAAAGGGTCAAGTTTGCATTGCAGTTACTGCCCAGGGGCATTCCATCAAATGTGGAGAGCATGCTATCTTTGGAATTTAAATTCCCCGGCAAATGCAATTCCACTCAGCAAAAATAATTTGAGGAAATTTCTTGGCTGAGCATGTAAGCAACTAGTCACACACAGGTAATAGGATTGTAGAAGGCTTATTTTCCTGGAAAAAAAAACCTTCAAGTTATTTCAGAACCCCTACAGGCAAAATTGGTTTACTGAGCTACCTGAAAATGAAGTTTGGACTTCATGTGGATGGTGTGACTGAAGCCAGTAGCAAAACCCCATTGATTTTTTTGAGAGTTAGCTACCTAACCTTTGTAGATGTTTTCATAAACACTAGATGATTGATTGCATTTTTGGGACTCCTAAATATACACTTAGATTTTGCTTGAAAAAACTGTATGTAGATACAATTATTAGCTCACTCTGTCCTAATTTTTGCAGTTTCTGTCTTTATGTGCTTTTAGCTTTCCAGAAAGTTGTATATCCCTGATATGCAAACATTGCTTTTGTTTCCCTCAGCTCCTTTCTTTCCAAATGAAGTAGTGAACCTTTTTGACATATAAATTAGAGCATCATAATTATATTTTTGCTAAGTAAATGACAGCTGATGAGCTACAAGCAGGTGTACATTAGAAGATGCAGAAAATTAACCCCCAGTGTGCTGTTGTTATTTTTAGTTGTATAAATTGTGGAAGTGTGTGTACAGGGGAGAAGAAGGAATGACTAATAATTAAGATAATAGTAAAGGATGCTTCTACACCCCTGTTTAATAAGTTAAACAAAAACCTTGTTTTCCCATCAGTGTCAAGGTAAGGAGAGAGAAATCTTTGAACTCTGCAGAATTTAAGTATATAGACCAAAGAAATCACTTAGATTTTATGAATCATCCCTAATCAAACTTTTCTATTTCTAAATATTTCAGGAGATTTTTTAGATACTTTCTAAAGCACAGGATCAACAGGTTTGTGGATTTTCTAGAACCCCAACTTCCATGGCGAACTATTAGTATTTAGTTTCATAGTTTGTCATGGGTTGACCCTGGCCCAATGCCAGTGCCCCCATGAAAACATATTTCCCCGAATGGTTACTGTGAGATGTGACCCAAAATACAGCAAAGCAGGCTCCATCATCTCAGGGGTAAAGGAATAAAGCTTTATTACATCTACTACAAACACAAAAGGAAAAGAAAAAAAACATACACACACAATGTCTACAATGGAAGTTTCAAAAACCACTTCTCCTCCCCCCACCTTCTCCCATCAACACCATGAGTCAAGGCTTTACCTTCCCAATCCAGTAACCACCCCTCAAACACTCAATTCTCTGCCCAGTACCATCTCTCACTCTACCACCTCCCAGTTCATCAGGAGAGAGGAGTCTCCCTCTTGCACCACAGGCCTCCCCAGGAAGCACGGTCGAAACCTCCTGCGCTTCCATCGGCACACCTGGCAGCCATCCAGGGAAAATCTGCCAGGGTGCAAATCTTCCTTCCATGTTCAGTGCTCTCACCACTGACCATGGATCCAAACTGCTTCTTGGGTGTCCTTTTTTAAGGATGCTTGGCCCAGTTCCAGAAGAGTGACAGTCTCACATTTGGGACAGCAGTCCCCCCCATATTCTTTCCCCTGGGGCCTGGGGCTCTCAGGAACAGAGATCTCCTCATCCATCTCTGTTCCTTCCACATCTTCCTCTGACACTGCACTCCTCGTGGCTCCCAGCCATCGCCTCCCCCCGGAAACAGTCTCTGAATTATAGAAAGAAATAGGCTCTGTCCCGTGGCTATGCAAGAGAAAAGTCCAGCCCAAAAGCCACTCCAATCATCTCCTCCATCCAGGACGCTTCCCATCCTCTGCTGACATTTTCTTACGTACTCGAACTTTCTCTCCACTTGCTCATTTCCATCTAGCTCTCTCTCTTCTTCAGATTAGGGAGGATTAGTGCTTCTGTGGCTTCCATTGTCCAGGAAGGGGTTAAAAATCTCAGCCGCTGTCTGCCAGAACATCTAACTCCCACAGCTGGCTGACCGCGGCTGGGCACCTGCTTCATTCCTTGCCCTCCCCCTTCTCCTCCTCAGCCCGAGGTGCCAGCACAGATAGCACACTTGGAGCTGGCACAGACTGTCTCCGTTCCTCTCTCTGGGGGGGGCTGCCCAAAGCACCCCAGGGTCCCTCAGGGCTCCGGCCTGGCCTGCCCAAAGCACCCCAGGGTCCCTCAGGGCTCCGGCCTGGCCTGCCCAAAGCACCCCAGGGTCCCTCAGGGCTCCGGCCTGGCCTGCCCAAAGCACCCCAGGGTCCCTCAGGGCTCCAGCCTGGCCTGCCTCACCCCCGCCGGCCCCATGGCTCACCCCCTCCCCCACCCAGCCGGAGCTGGGCAAGGGAGGTCAGCTCTGATCCCCCACTGGACCCAAAGAGGAAGTTCCCCTGGGAATGCTCTGCTTTAACCCCTGTGTGTTTTCAAGGCGTGTCCAGGTTCCTAGTGGCCACCCCAGGTGCCAATATTCACCTCTGGCCACTGATTGGTTTGACCACCACCTTCCCAAGAAACTTCCTTCCTAGTCAAACCACCACATAGTTCTTATTTGCATTGCAAATAAGTTTTGGAAGTCTAATAGCTCTTTGGGGTGCATTAGATGATTTTCAGAATAATCAGAAATTTCAGTAGAAGTGCAACAGTGACACTAACGTAAATGGAAATATTTTAAAACCTTTATACCTGACTGTGCCTGAAAACGTGTAGGTGTATTTTCAAGATGATGAGGAGTCAACAGTGCAGCTGACTTCATTAGTCATGTGGGAGTATATCTACTTTCATAGGATTTTATTCCAAAGTAGCTTATGGAGTTAAACAACAGAAGACCACATATGCCATAAATCACAGGGAGCAGTAGTGTGGAGACATTATATGGGGAGTAAATTAAGGCATTCAGTCATAAAGGCAATAACTTACAGAGAGAAAAATTAAGAAACAGTCAATAGGTTTCAAAAAGAGATGAGGAGAATAAAGAAGCCAATGAGGCAGGATGCTCAATGAAGCCTCTTTTAGGTGATGAGTGCTAAGGAGAAGACTTCTACATCAATGGTCTGCAGAAGGGTAAAGAAGAGATCCTTGTTAAACAAAGCAAAAAAGAAGGGAATAAAGAATAAAGAGAAATAAAGTCAGCCCACTTAAATTTCTTGATAATAATCCCATAATATTTTGGCACCAAAGCATTTTACAGTACTTTCTTCTGGAATCTGTCTAATATAGAATCAACAACTGTACCCTGTACAGCTTATTTAGAACTAACCAACATGCCATGAGCAATCTAGATTTTTCAGTACATCTGTGCTAGAGTAATTTGTTTTATCAGTTTGAAAAAAAATTCTGGATGCAGTAAAATTTTATACATTTGAGGGAAGCAAAAGAAAAAGGAATTACAAATTTGCAGCCCTGTGCTGTTGTGATGCTACCAAAAGGAAGGGATTGCCATGGGAAAAATTATACAACAGTTCAAAAAATCAGGGCAAGCAAGTTTTTTTTTGTGAACAGTTCCAGCTTGTTCTCGTCTGAGCAATAATGTGGTGCTAAGTTTTGTGTTTCATGTTCAGTCTGGAATCTTTCTCTATCAGCATGCCTCATTTACAGAGGACTTGCTGGCCAGTCAACTGAGCTCTGTTCCACTATACATTGTAAATGGTCTAGGTAGGTTGGTTATTTGGACAACATTTCTTTTAATGCAAAATTTGCTATTTAGACAAGTTTTCTTTTAAGTATTTTGAAGGGTAGAGCAAATCCTCAGTGAAAACATAGCCTGTTGCATGGAGCAAGTGTCTTGAGAGATTTGTTTTCCATTTCTTTTTCTGTTGAGCTGCTTTAACAAACTTTGTTAATTAGGTTGTTTATTTTATTTTTATCCCTTTTTTTTGAAAAATAAATTATTTTTAAAATTTCTTTTAGAAAAATAAATTACTGAAATTGTCTTCCTGAGCCATTCTTTTGAAAAAAGTACAGAGAAATGTTAGGTAATATATTACAGAGTGTCAAACTGAACCTAAAAGGTTTTCATCTGTATTCTGACATCTGAAATGCCCACTGAAATGACACTGTTGTGTATTTATTGTAATCTGTAATTGTTCATGTCTTCTGAAACATTCCAACCTAGTTTACTATTTTTGTCACCACCTTTCTTCAGAAGACAGTGTGCATGAGTTTTCTAACATTGCTGAATTAATCATTCAAGACCATGTCTGGGTCATGAAGAATCAAGTAATTGCCTATTAAAAACTATACATTACACCTAAAAGACACAGTGACACTGGCAAGGAAATTACTGGTAACCCATTTACAAGTGCATGTTGATTTAATTAGGAAATTAGCTGCTTTTTTTTTTTTTTTTTAATAATGCTTGTTTCTTAATTAAAGGCTTCACAGTGTTTGAGTGCTCATTAAGTCCATTTTAAATGGATACACTGGCTACATTTTGATATACATTTAAAATTATCTTCTTCCTCCCATCCTTTCCCTTGCCTTCATTCATATTCATTTCATAAATATTATATAAAATTCATTCCATTTCTTTCAGAATCCCATCTGAACAAAATGAATATTAAGTGAAGAGGTGTACGTCCTCCACAATAAGACATGGAGAAAGAAAAAGGAAGATCTTTGCTGGCAATTGGTTTATGCTAATACCTATTTATCATCACTTTGCAAAGGTGCAGCCTGAACTCATTTTCAGATGAATGGGATTTCCATTGTTGCAGTTTCATGAGTGGTGCAGGTGGTAGCTCTTACATTGATTTGGTCCTACTTCCTCGGATTTTGACTGAGCAGTCCTGTTCCCTGAGTAATTTCTTGTTTGAACTAGGACAATATTTAGCCAAATATCTAATTTTGAGTTTCAGATCAATGCCAAAACCACCAAAGAAACATACTGGACAGGTGTGGCTGCTTCTGTATGACATTCTTGTTATGGTTCTGTGAAAACGTAAATCTTGTTCCAAGTTGCATGATTTTGGGTCATCATCTCAAAATCCATGCTTATCAAGTGAAAATAGCTGTTACAGCTAAATATAGGTAGGATATTCCCTAAAAATGGTGGAGAGTAAGAAGTATTCTGTTTCTGATTTCTGAATCCTAGTAAATTACCATCTGTGTGCTGAACTTCTTCAGGCTAAAGGCAATTAGAGCATATGGGAAGCCCAGATCATTATAAAATTATCTTCCACATTTAGGGTTCAATCAGGTCAATTTTTTTGTTTATTGGGCCAATAGTGGCTGAAATAAAGTGTTGGTGATAAATTACTGGTATTACACTGTGATAATGATAAAGTAAATTATTTTAGAAAACTAATTTAGTATTTTAATAGTAACATAACTGAGATTTATATGAACAATTTTTACACTCTTGACTAGTAACCCTTTTATTGATGAGTTAATGGCCAGCTAGATAAATTAGGCTCTGTCAACTTCACCCAATGCCTTATAACAACTCACACTGGTCATTAACTGGTTGATCGGTAAAGTGTTTTATTATTGCTTTGGAAATATTACCTAAAATGAAGCTCAGTAATTTCCTATCCTTTATCATTTTTATTTTGATGGCTTGACTTCTTTTAATCAAAAAATGTGATGCACATTGAGAACCTAAAATCTAAACTGTTAATATGATTTAAACTGAAACCATCAAAGTTACTTTTCAAATACAGACATTTGCACTTGAAATAGTAGCCCACTTATGCCCTGTGAAAACATCAGGATCCACGAAGAGGTTAACCTGTTACAAAGAATTCCACATGCACTCAGTTGTAAAAAGGTTGGACACATTTCATAAGGTCCAACCTTATGAAGGTTCTATGCAATATTTTCTAATTAAGTTTTATGAAACTTTTTTCCTTAGTGTTCACACAAATTCAGGTAGTTATTTTTTTCTTTAACCATTTCAAAAGGTGTTTCTCCAATACACACAATGTATATACAGTGTGACAGTTACCTCCTCAAAGCTTTTGATTTTTTAAGGTAATATTTAACTTTAATGGGCGTTCTCACATGCACCCTTTATTGCAGCCACATTAATGAGTCAGGGAGTTCTTTGAATTAAGTGAATATCTTACAGAGAAAAACATACATTGGCAATTAAGAGAGCTGCAGTGTGAATTTTCCCAATGCATCATAAGTTAATAATTTGTCAACAGCCTTTCCTTAATTGGGGCAGTTTTCACCTCTTGCTGTCTGTGCTAAAACAAAATACTGTTTTCGTACCTAATTCATAAAAGTAATCTCTGTTTTATTGTTTAACTCTGGATGTTAACAGACACAATCTCTTTTTGTAGTTGGATAGAATCAAGTGGATAGGAAAAGGGGCTATAGGGAGCAACCAGAATTTTGAATTTCCTAAGTTAAAAATATTATGTGAAAAGCAACAATAACAAGGTATCTACTAAAAATTTATATGCTTTTCTGTGTGTGATGTGAATATTTTCCAATGAAGCATAATAAAAGAACTTCAAAGATAATATCTGACTATGACTAGAGCTAGCTAAGCTCAGTTGTCTTTTCCCAGTCACAAACATTTTTGTGTCTGATGTCTCTTGAAGGGTGCAATAGAATCATGCTAGAACTCATTAAGTTATGACTGTAGGAATTCTGCCCTCCCTGTGTTACATTAAATAGTGCCCATTACTAATTAAATATTTTTCATGCATCATTTGGGGTGATCTACAGTTCTTCACATGCTTTCCCTAAGGGCCTCTAGAGCTCTCATCACCATTCTGTTTGATCACTCCAAGCTTTACTACATCCACTCCCAGTACAATTCCCACCAACTGCAACAGAATTTAGGTGGTGGGCTGATACTGCACAGGGAGCCCCCTTAGCACTGTACCAGCTACTATGAAGAAAATTAACTGTGTCCCAGATGAAACCAGGACAGTTAGGGATTTATTTTCTCCTTTATCAGGAGTCTGAAAGGAGAATAGTGGATTCCCTTGATTTCTCATCATTCCAGCTTGTGTTCAATCTCTTGAAAAGCCTTCAAGCATGAGTGCACATCTATGAAAGATCAGATCTAGTTTCCAGGGTATTCAGGAATAAGATTATTTTGTTATCTGCAAAGACACATGCTGGGAAAATTTGGTTGTAAAATGTCTTGGAGTGAGAAAACAAGGACAAATTCTAAAAAAAAGGCAACCAGCTGAGCCTGTGTCATGGTTTAACCCCAGCTGTCAACCAAGCACCATACAGCTGCTCCTTTATTCTCCCACCCCAGAGGAACGAGGAAAGTGAATTGGAAGGGCAATAGTGAGGAAACTCAAGTGTTAAGATAAGAAATTATTTAATAATGACTATTAACATTATAATTTGCTATTATTAACTGTTATTATTACTAAATAATAATTAGGAAAAATAAAAAAGGAAAAATAAAAAAAGGAAAATAGCCAAGACAGATAACTAAAACCCAAGAAACACAGTGATGCATATGCAAACAACTGTTCATCAACAACCAACCCGTGCCCAGTCTCTGAGCAGCATTGCTCCCACCAACCTTCTCCATAGTTTAATTTCTGAGCATGATGTGGTCTGGAAAATCCCTTTGGTCTGTTGAGGTCAGCTATCCTGGCTGTGAAGGTGTTAAAATAAGTCATACAGTCCAATGACGTGTGCAGAGCAGGTCTGAACAAAATGGATTGCTCAATTAACAAATTCTTAATGTTGACAAGGATGGAGATTCTCACAGCCTCTCTGAATCCCTGTTCCAATATTTAGCCTATTTTTGCATTAAATATTGGCTTGGACTCCTGGGTATTTATGGTTTCTGCAAAGAACTTGTTGATCTCCTTTTTATCCACAACTTGACTCATCCTGAATGGTGTGCAGTCTGCTTTCCTCTTGTGAAAGCTTCTTACCTCAGCACCTGTGGTGGTTTGACACTTACCCAACACCAGGCACCCACAAAAATCTCTTGCTCACCCTCCCCTGCCACAGCCAGGCAGAAGAGAGATAAAAACAAACAATGAAGGGTTCCTGAGTTGAGATAAGGACTGGGAGAAAACACTGCAAGGGCAAAACAGGCTCAGCTTAAAGGTACAAAGTGAGTTTATTACTAACAGAGTCAGAGGAGGATAATGAGAAGTAAATGAGAATAATTAGATAATGAGAAGTAAAATAGGCCCTTAAAACACCTTTTCCCCCTCAGCTCCTCCCTCCTTCCCACCAATAGTGCAGGGAGACAGGGTGTGGGGGTTTTGGGGTCAGTTCACCACTGAGATTTTCTTCCATTGCTCTGAGAGAGCAGTCCTTCCCCTGTGAGACCGTGGGGTCCCTCCCAGAGACAGTTCCCAGTGAACTTCCCTGGCCCACTTCCTTCAGTTCTGTGAACTTCCTTTGGGTCCACTCTCATGAGCAGCAAATGTGAGTCTCTTCCAAGAGCAGACAATCCTCCCAAACTGCTGCAGCACAGGTTTTTCTTTCCACAGGGTGCAGTACTTCAAGGACAGGCTGCTCCAGCCTGGAAGCAGGGCCCTCTCTTTATGGAGTCTCCCACAGGATCACAGCCTCCTCCAGGCATCCACCTGCTCCAGCATGGGCACTTCCCCAGGGGCTGTGGGTGGATCCCTGCATCCCTGTGGATCCCCATGGGCTGTGGATGGATCTCTGCATCCCCTGTGGATCCCCATAGGCTGTGTGTGGATCTCTGTATCCCCCATGGATCCCCATGGGCTGTGTGTGGATCTCTGCATCCACTGTGGATCCCCATGGGCTGTGGGTGTATCTCTGCATCCCCTGTGGATCCCCATGGGCTGTGGGTGTATCTCTGCATCCCCTGTGGATCCCCAGGGGCTGTGAATGGATCTCTGTATCCCTGTGGATCCCCATGGGCTGTGAATGGATCTCTGCATCCCCTGTGGATCCCCATGGGCTGTGAATGGATCTCTGTATCCCTGTGGATCCCCATGTGCTGTGGGTGGATCTCTGCATCCCCCATGGATCCCCACGGGCTGTGAATGGATCTCTGCATTCCCTGTGTATCCCTATGGGCTGTGAATGGATCTCTGTATCCCTGTGTATCCCTGTGGGCTGTGGGTGGATCTCTGTATCCCTGTGGATCCCCACAGGCTGCAGGGACACAGCTGCTTCACCATGGTCTCACCACAGCCTGCAGAGGAATCTCACCTCTGGCACCTGGAGCTCCTCCTACCCCTCCTTCTCCACTTACCTTGGTGTCTCCACATTGTTTTCCCTCACATGTTCTCACCTCCTCCTCTTCTCTGACTAGGAGGAAAAAA
>VZRH01008144.1:81124-127793 GCA_013397555.1 Urocynchramus pylzowi
AAAAAAAAAAAAAAAAGCTGCACATGATCACTTTGTTTTTATTTTCTTCTTAAATATGTCATCACAGAGCTATTACCATCCTCTCTAACTGGCCCAGTTTTGGCCAGCATGTCCATCTTGACAGCCATGAGGGATTGGCTCTGCCAGACACGGTGGAAGCTTCCAGCAGCTTCTCACAGAAGCCACCTCTCTGTCCCCTCCACCACCAAAAACCAGGCTGTGCAAAATCAGCACAGCACCCCAGCTGAAGCATGTGAGACCACCACTAATTCCAGTGGTGCTCAGGGCAGGAGCAGCAGGTACTCCTGACAGCTTGCACAGCAGAATTGTCCCACAGGAACCCTTGGAAGAGGCCTCTGATGCCACAGCAGCTGTTGCAAGTGGTGTTGGTGTATCTTGAAGGGTCTAGATTCACTGCTAGGGAAGAGCCAACACTTAGCTCCAGAAATAGTGGTATTTAAATCATGGAGGAAAGTGGATTCATTTTCCTTAGCTCTGTCCATCTCTATGGGTGTATTTGATTTTTTTCTCCTTAAACAAGCTACATACATAAGCATCATCATTCATCTTTTCCCTTGGTTAAATGTCTAAAGAGGTTATTTTGAATTATTAGTTTAGACTAGGTGGCATAGTGGTACCTACAGACTGTAAAAATAACTCATTCTCATATGGAATATCAGTAAACCCAGCAGAATCCAGCCCTTGATGGTGAATGGATATTAATATTTCTGTCCCAGGACAATTTGCAGTGGCAAACACAAATATCCTATATCTGTATAGACCTTAAAGTTTTTTTTAGGTTAATGAAGGAGATCCTGAGAAATCAACATGGTTTATTGAGTGGGCTAGGAAATATGTTTATATGTAAGTAGGATTTTTTCTTCCTTTTTCTTTTTTTCTACACTCATTAACTTAGAAAAATTGTATTCAGTAGTAGCTGACCTAAGGAGCACATTTATATTTGCTCAGGCAGCAAAAATGTAGACAAGAAAATGTCTTTTTCAGCAACATAAAGACAGATGAGGCATACGAGGAGAGTCTTTAGAATAATAATTACATAACTAACTTAATTAGTCTCTGCTTCAATCAAAAAACAAGCAAGTTGGTTTATATCCACAGAGGCTAAAATATTAAAAAAATACACAAAGACTTCTCCAGGGTGTTGTGTTATGTTTATGATCCTTGGAAGAGAACAGAATCAATCTAACTGGATGAAATAAAAAATTGTGGGTATATGTAAAGTAGAATTTTATAAAGCTGCTAAGAAATTGAACAGAAATATATCACCCAACTCTCCAAAATTAACTGAAACACAATCATCAGGAAAGGCACTGTTGTTGCTTTTATTGTAGCAGCACTTGGACTGACACTAGGTCCCCTAAATATGAAGTGTTTTCAGACCCCCAGGTGAGTCCTCTGTTCAAAAACAGACAGACCAGATAAAGAAGAGGAGTAGTAAATAATGTCCTTATTTTATAAGTAGAGAAATGAAGCTTCTCCAAAGTGACACATGAAAATCTGTGAAGGCAGCCAACTGAAACTCGAGTCTGTCACTTTGCAATTCATTTTAAAAAAAGGATGGGAATGCAGGACAGATTTAATTTAAATGAGCATACAAAGGTCCTGTGGAAACCTCAGAAAAATGCAGGTGAGGATTCACAGCTGGCCACACAAATTGGTTAGCTCCTATAACTATTGATTCTCCCACATTAGGCTGAGAAGGGGCACAGAAGCCACAGGAGTTTTTTGCATTTCTCTGCATGAGATTGGTTGTCATTGAGATAATTTCAAACTCACTCTGACTGGCCAAGGTGTGCAATGTCTAGAGCTGCTTTTGTAAATTCATACAAAAATATTACTACAGGCATCCTGGGATATTGGAAGACTCTCTGAAATATAAAAGCACAGTGAATTCAAGTAATCATGCAATTAGCAGTGATGATGCTTTTTTTTTTTTTACTATCACTCCTCAGTGAATCAGTCTAAAATTCAGTGGAAAACTATTAAACACTACTTTTTACAGGCTATCTCTGTTGGAAAATAATGCAGAGGAATTGGAGGTATCTGCTATACTAATGGTGCCAAGACTTGAAGACTATACATCTGCAGAAAACAAAATAAAGCTGATCATCCATGTAAGAGGACTGTATGGACAGAAGAATCATCCCTTTAAGAATTAAAAAAAAAAAAAATAATTATTTGACTCTAATGTTCCTTTCTCCTGACTCTTATTTTTATTAGCTGTTTATATCTCTTCTAAATATTCTGAAAAAGAAAGTAAAGTTTCCTTTTATCCCTAAATATTTTAACATAGCTTTTCTCTGACTGGGAACAACTGTGATATTTTTCCCCTGCCAACTCAGTAAGTTCCACCCACGCAGAGTTTAAAGGGTAATGAAATTAAAATTCTGTGGCATTCTCTTCTATGTCTTGCATAATGGAAGAGTGAAAATGGGAGCAGAAAGTAAAAAGATTGTGTCAGAATTAATCCTAACTTATGATTAACTCAATAATGCAATTGTGTATAAAAAAAAAACAAAAACAAAAAACAAACAAAACCAACTAAAGTAAATTAAATAAAAGCAGTATTAGAAAAGAGTGTGTGAAAAGAAAAGAATAAAAAGCACATTGCTTGGCCTGCTTGAGTAATCAATATCTTGCAAAACCAGTCCAGAGAGTGTAAAAAAGAAAGCAAGTCTTTTGCCCAACTCTTTCTCCCCCTCTCTATCACTGAGACTCTCACACAGTAGTAAAGAGTCAAGAAGTATTTGAGGAGGGAAAAAAAGCTCTTTCTAAATTTCATTTGGACAGACTGTGTCTTTTTCTCCAGAAAATATGGTAAAGGAAAGAATGTAAGATGTTATATTAATATTTTTTTCTTTCAACTTCCTCCTACCCTTCCAAAGGTCTTCCAAGGCAAAACAGTGAAAATTAACTCTTCAGTGAAAGGAATTGCTTAAAATGTATCTATAACCACATGAAAATCCATACATAAGTTCCTTCTTTTACATGGAAAATTAAATATTTTGGGGTTTGTTTTGTTTTGTGTTTGGTTTTGTTTTGCATTTGGTTTTGTTTTGTTTTTAATTGAGACATATAAAATTTTTAGGTAGATTTGTTACTTTTTTTCCAGGTATTTGTTCATGAAACAGATACATAGTGATCTGCCATTTTTTAAAATCTTGTAGCAGGGACTCCCTGTTGACATGTTGGTGAGTACTGAAGGGTAGAATTTTCATACTCCTGTGAATTTTCTCCCTCAGTGTCCTTTGACTTGTGCCAAGACTGTTGTGTTCTGCCATAAGACTCACCTTGATGTAGGTGGATAAGAAATTCTAAGTTTGTTTCTATTTCCTCTGCAATTCACTTCCTAATCAATTGATTTAAAAAATCACTCAAAGTTACACATTGTCTTTTTAAAACTTCTGGTATATAAACATCTCCCTGATGTCAATGCCATCAGTTGCAAAAAATATGCCACAGATTTATATAGAAGGTGTTACTTGGATGTTATCAGTGAAATGAAATGAATGATATTAATTAGTCTTCTAGTAGTCTTATTTTTTCACCAGATTTGAAGGTTGAACTTAAAATTTTCAGGTAAGATTTCATGTTTTCTACATGGAAAACAAAAAAAAAAAAGGGAGTTTTCTTGTTGAATATAAAATTTCTTAGTTATTGACAAAGGCTTATATTTTGAAAGACCATAATTTTCTTTGCTTTTAAATATTTGTTTAGAGAAGCTTAGAACTCTTATTTCCATAAAGAAATAAATAAAATAAATGAACCTATAATAACAAAACAAAAAACCTCAACCCAAACAACCCCACCCCCCCCCAAAAAAAAAGCCAAAAAACCCAAACAAAACAAACAAAAAACCAAACAAAAAAAAAAACCCACATCAAATCCTCCCACACATAACCAAGTAACAAATGCAGGGAGAAAAAAAAAGAGAAGTCTTCCTATGATATTCAGACTTAAAATTGCTTTTTGTTTAACTGCAGGCATTTTACTGTGCCAATATCTTCAGCTTTTCCTATTTGCAATGCACAGAATTCTTCCATGAACTGAATTTCATATGTAATGCAGAAAATTCAGGTTTTGGTACATTTTAGTTACTTCTGTCCCTAATTTTATTTTATTGGCAAAATCCTAAATGTTTTTTTAATGCTAGAATGCAATAGAGCTACTTTGTCTCTGCCTACTTTGCCAGTAATAAATTCAGGCTTTATTTATAGATCATATCTTTTAAGCTATTGGAAGCACACTATCATATTTCTGAAGTTGCCAATATGGAAATCATTAATTGTTCCTTTAGCTTCATGCTTTAGCTAGCATGTTTCAAGGGGTGTGATGAGTTCACCCTTTATTTAAATATAATTAAGAATGTGGAAAATTTATTGTTTTCATCACTCAGAATACCTATGAAATAAAGAGATGTAACTGTGGAAGTTCCAAGATTCAGTGTTTAGTATGAGACAAAGAGATGCCATTGTTTTCTCACAATTAAGTAATGCACAATTTCAAGGTCAATGTGTTAAATTTTGCAGTCTAGAATTGTGAAATGTCTTCAAAAATGTTAAGTTCAGTTCCTATTTGGGACCTGAATACCCAACAAATAAGAAGATTCTATCTAGGATCTGAGTTGGAGAGAGATTTCCATTCCCAAAATTACACAATAGATCAGTTGCACATTTGTACAATTCTCAAAGGATGCCCACATGAATCGTAATAAAACAATAGTATGAAAATTCAAACTAAAATGACTTTAAATAATCTATAATTCTACATGTTGAAATTCTTAAATGAACACTTTTCAAAACTTTTTATTTTTTCATAGCCATTTGTGTTTTCATTCAACTCTTTGGCTTTTAAGTAAAAATAAGTAATTAAGTAAGAAAAACATTCTAAAAAAGAAAAAAAGACCCCAAACTTTATTCCCCTTCCATCTGAAAATGAAAATTTTCCATCTGAAAAGCTTATTTCTAGTTTTGGTGATTGTACTGCTACCAGAAGAAAATGTGCAAAGCAGAAAAATCCTCATGAGGTCCTTCTTACTGGAGATATTTTATGAAAAAAAATCCCCCCCCTACTCAGGAGATTCAAACAAACAGCTTTTCTGCTGGAAGTGCCCTGTAAGGCACTTTATTCTGGCTGGAATTCACTGTTTTGTGAATTTCACCATCATTACTAATTTGTTTTGATGCCACTGTTGGAAAATAGATAATAAAGCTAAATAATAAATAAAGAACTACATTACAAACAGGACTGCTCTGTGTCTTTACATCCCTAACAATACTTCAAGTGGATGTAGGAACTTATTCAGAAACACCCTAGGTGGACTGCAGCTTTATTGCACTCTTGTGAGCACAACTGCACAATGAATCTTTCTTCAATTAACAAAACAGGACTCTTAAACTACAATGACCTGATTAATTTGGCACTGGAAAATTTAATGTGCTTCAGAGATAGTGCACTAATGGAGTCCTCTGTATCAAAGCATCATCAACAATGCATTCTTGGTATTTATTTTTATAAATCAGCTTGCATATGTTAGGCACAAACAGGAATACAGTGCCCACTTTTCCATTAATTTCCTCCAGATAAATGTTTTTACATTCTCTTGTTCATCATTTAATCATATGAAAGACCAATATTTGCTGGAAACAAGAATAGCCAGGAAAGTAGGTTGAGATCAGACAATAAGCAGTGAGCTTTGGATTGTGCTGACATTTATAGGTGGCCTGGTATGTGAGTAAGAAACAATAATACAAGTGTAATTTCTCCATGTGGGTCATTAGACCATCTGTTTTTTCAACCCATTTCTGCATGTGAGGAGCTAATTAAACATAAGACAGAATTCTTGTACAGGGGCAATTGTGTTAAGCATTTAGCTGCCAGAGCCATTCCAACAAGAAAATCAAGAAATTTATAGTGACAGCAAACACAGGATCAAAACATAAGGAATGTCTGCTCCTTTTGGCTATACAAGCATTTACCAAGAACATTAAAAGTGTCAGTGGTTTTCTTTTCTGGTATATTTTAAACCCAAAATCATTAATTTTATAGAATTAGACCTTAAAAAACCAGAATTTGAAGGGTTTTTTTGAAAGTTGATACCACATTCCTCACTCCCAAGACCCATTAAACCAGATGTTTGTATAGCTACTTAAACCTCCTGCGTGCTCTTGCCAGCTCTGTAATTGGGAGATTGTGACCTTGGAGACAAATTAAAACATTAGTTTTCATCAGTGCTCTAGTAACTTTACTTTCAGAAGGCAGGACACTTACTTGACTCAATATAGCAAGGTAAAATTAATGAATAATTTCCTGTGATGTGCCAATAAGGTAAAGAACACAGGAATTCCCACTTAATGATGAAACATTAAGTTTGACTTGAGCAAATTGTATTTTTTACATGGAGCAAAAAAAAAAAAAAAAAATTAAAACTAATTCTGGGTATCATCAACGTGAAGGGACACGGATGCAAAGGTTTTAAACATAAAAAAATGACAATTTGTAATCATGGCCTAATTGTTATGCATGTGGGCACAGAGGGGTCAGCATAAAGAGCATGGAAATGTCTGTCTCTTGTGAAGAAATATTGTCTAGGGATGTCATTGGAAGGCATATGATTGCAGAGGAAGAAACCCAATAGCATGCAAAAGAATTCAAATCTGAAGAATTGCTATGAAATAAAACTGGGGCATGAATGTATGTTTTCCTGTATGCTTTGCAAATTTCTAAATATTTCAGGCCCTCACCATTATCCTGCCTTATCAAGTGTCCCATTTCTTCTCTGTGGGTACAAATTTTTTCCATAGAGGATGTGAAGAATAGATCTGCTGTCAAATGCATTCAAAACAGCCAAAAGTTAAGAATTTCAGATAGTCCAATTCTTTTGATATGTCTATGCCTAAAACTGGAATATTTACTAGGGTTTACTGGAGGTAGGATGAGGTACAGAAATGTGTGACTGGTAGTTCAGCACTGCCTAGTTTCATACAGAGATGCTGAACAGACTCTGGGAAGTTTATCCTTAAAGAGGCATAATGATAGTGGCTATGGCATGTTGAAAAGAGAAACAAAATGAAGACCAGAGAAATAAATGAGTATGGATTGTGGAGGAGAGGTTATGTCTTGAGTTGTGTCCTTTGATGCTATACTCCAGCAACAGGTGCAAGGGAATATGGTCCTTTCTCTAAGATAAAAATATGAGTGTGCTAGCCTTATTTTATTATTATTTTGTTTTAGTCCTAAGCAGATAAAAAAAAATATATAGCAGACAGACATCAACTGTGGACAGAGCAGAGTCTGTGTAGGTGACTCCAGTAGATCATTGAGCAGTTTTGAATTTGTACAAAACATCTTGGACCTAAAAATGTCTCAACTGCCCAGGTAGGCCTCTACAGAGTAAGAAGCTTTTCAACCTGAGTTATAGTTGTCAAATACCTTGCACATATAACTTATGTCCATCAAGACACCTAAAAAGCAGTGAACGTTTTTCTATTTTCATTGAATTACAGATTTTTGTACTCTTTCATGCAAACTGCTCTGAAAATACTGGCTTTTGAACGGTGCCTAATCCATATTGCTGCTTCTGCTGTTTGGTTACCATCTGGAAATGGTTCTGTTTCAAATTTTACCCCTTGTCATCCATCCACGTTCAGCTTGCCTGCCTTCTCCCTCCCATTCTGCACTAGTGCAGGTGTGATAATGCCATGGTGTGAGGTCTGAGACTGTACAAGGTCAGTGCTGAAAGCTTTACAACCTTTTCCTTTCATGTTTAGAAGCCTGTGAACTTCCTCCTGCAGTTCAGCTGGAGAATTTGATTTTTCCATTGAGCTGACAGAAGCTATTGATGGTTTGTGTGCATGCTATTCCACTGTCTCTTTGAAGAAGAGCTTTAAGTTGAATAAAATAACCGGTGATGTTTTGTGCACTATGAGTAATTTTTGGGGGTTTCTGTCTCACCTGAAAATAGGAGATAGATGAATGATTACCGCAGCAGATGTGAATTGTGACGTCAATGCTATTTCTGGCCCACTTAATGGAATAATCTATCAGAGGGAGAGTGTAATGACAGGCAAGTGATGTATGAGCAAACAACTAAACAACTCTTGTGATGTCAGTCCAACTTCTCTTGGTCTGTACCAGGTAAAGGTCACCGTGTCAATTGATGAGTCACTTCTGTCCTGTCATTAGCCTCATTCAGTAGTAAAGGCTCCTGGAGTAGCTTCAAACACCATAGGGAGTCCTGGCTGTCTTCTCAGATCTTTTACTTTATGCTTATGTGTGATTTATATCATGATATATTGGGAGGGACTTACAAACTCCACCTGCAGTTCCTCTAGAATAAGAAGTCTAAGGGTATCTTGCATGACGTATCCCTCCTGCAGGTAATCATTATTTTCTAGTTTAAAATTTGCCTTTAATGTTTTTTTTTTTTCTTTTTTTAATGTTTTGTGTGAAGTTTCAGGGAGCCATGTGTGGATTCAGCTTGTTTTCCTTTATTAGATGTGGTAGCAAGCAGCTTTAACTTATTTGCCTGTTACTACAGGTTCTTGTATCCCACACAATTACTTTTACATCATCTATTTGCATGTCTGGTGAAGTAGGAGCTTTCCTATCTTCAGCATCTAGTTTGTACCTCACACATACAAGTTAAAATAATACAAGTGGCCACCACTGAACATTACTGCATTCATGCAAGTACTACACTGTTGTATCAATGATTAATTCAAGTCTGCACAGCACAAATTTGAAGAAGAGAAGGCCAGTGTATGGAAGAAACATTGGGGGGTCTTTGATGACCTCATGTCACATTGGATTGGCAGATTTTCACCATTAAATTATTTTTCATGTGGATGTATGTGGTGCCTATTAAGGCTTTCTTTAAGTCCTTTAAATTAGCACAGGCATTGGCATGCAAGTCATGCCTGTTTTTACTGTGGATTTCTACAGCTGAGATGAAGATAATCTTCTCAATTCCCCATTTTATTATTGTTTATTAATACAGATATTTTCAGTCCAGTATTCATTGCACTTTGAAGAAGACATTCAAGGTAAATCAGATAAGATGCTCAAAAAGTTCCCATTTATCTCTTCTGTTTACAAGGAAAATCCAAGGTAAACATACTTACGTGACAAGTGTTTTAGGTAATATAAGGTGAGCCTTGTTTTGTGGGTCATTTCCAGTCATTTGTGGTGACTAGCACTGAGACCTGATCAGAGGGACATATCTATCTCATTATTGACATTCTAGGTTAGATTTTTAGCTCCTGGTCACTCACTTCTCCCAGTGAAAATGCCTGGTGGCTTACATCAGCTCAGATTTTGTTATCACAGAACTTCCACCCACCCAAGGGGTGTTCTGTCATTTGAAGGTCTGAAATGGGAGGATGCATGGCAGCAATGTGTTCAGTGTCTGAGGAGTGTGACCTCCCTGAGTGTCCCCTTCAGCAAACATGTCTCTGCCTGGCACAGTGACACGTGCCACGCAGGCTTGGGCAGGTACGGATGTCAAATTCACACAGATTCAAGCAAACAGAAAAACTGGGTTTTGCTGTAACTGACAGCACAGCTATAACAACTTGACATTGTTCTGTTCTGGTTTAATGGATCTACTTTTTACTGTGTTTAAAATAAGGAAAAGAAGTATACTGCCAAGAGCAAGCCAGAAAGGAAGAATATTTTCACTTATCACTGACACTGCTTAACCACTCTGACTGTAGTAAATGTTGCAACAACTTAAAACATTGACTTTGTCAGTTTATTAATATTTAATGTATGATTCAGAATATATTCAGACTTCAAACTGGTGGTCAGAATCATCTCACATAACTTGAGACACTCAGCTGAGCAATGCAAGCTGTTTCTTTATGCTTTATATCTGTTCATGAGGGAAAAAGAAAATATAGATGGAAACTTGGATAAAGTTAAAAGCTGGTCTTAGGTCATAGTCTATCTGTCTTGATTATAAAACACAGCTGTGATCAGTCTTATGATTTATCATCTAAGCCCCTATATTCATGGCACATTTCTGCACTAATAGTTTTATTTCTTTCCTTCAGCCAGAGGCTTTGGCACACAGCAACAGGGCAGAGGTGTCTCTAATAATCATAATATCTTAATAAGTATCTTAACTCTGAGTATGAGGAAAAGAGGAGAGGAAAAGGGAAAGGCAAAGGAAAAGGAAAAGGAAAAGGAAAAGGAAAAGGAAAAGGAAAAGAAGGAAAAGGAAAAGACACGGTAAAAATGTACCAGTAGTTGCTGTAAAAGCACTTTGAATTCAAAGCTGCTTATTCTTTTGTCTGGTGGCTATAAATAATAAAGAAGTCCAGATTCATGCATGAAATATTTTGTCTTGATATTTTCATTGCTCTTTTCTGGCCTTACCATTTAATATTAAATGCTGCAAATGCAAATTATTTTTTAAGGTTCCCTGTGCAATCCAATGACTGTATGTGTGCTTGCCTTTAGCACAAAACAATTTCCTGGTCAGTCTTTTGTCTTCACTGGCCAAGACCTCCTTGGGTGTAATGTGCTTTCTATTTTGGGTGCATGACTTCATTTCTTTTTTAGGTACTAGTCAATGGGTAAAATTATGCCAGGTCACACCCATAACTTCTGCAACACATAGATAGGGTGCAGAAAATATGTGCATTCAAACAGAAAATTCCATATCAAGCTGCTAGTCCTGATTTAAGCATTAGTTTTGTGATGCCATATACAGTGAAAAACCTCTGAACTTGTATGTGTCGATTTCTACATACACATGTGTCAGTTATCCTTAATTAAAATAATATTGTTCATCAGGCTTCTTCAGTTTTGAAACAAAACCCTAGGAAAAAGAGCATAGAGGTGCTGTGTATGTGCTGTAAAACACACAGTCTCATATCCTGAAATAAGAGGAAAAACAGTAACATTAAAACTTCTCTGCAATGTTGGAGAGATGGCACAACTTGTATCTCTCAAAAATGTCCTTTTGTAATCCTTCATATCCCTAAAAACAAGTTCTTTTGTAATGCTTCACCCCTGAGATTTTTTGAAAATGCTACTTTTTTGAAAATAATATAGATAAATACTCTCAGATACTGTTTAATGTTCTAGTGCAGATCTCTTCAGTCAATTCTGTACCCATCTGGCAGCAGACAAGACTGCTTTCCCCACTAATGCCTCTACTTTCAGTACTGATTAATATACTAACATATTAAAATCTTATCAGAAGATCATAACCTATTCCCTTGGTGTCTCTGATTCATAAAGTAAAATTATAATACCCCACCTCCACCCCCTTTCTCAGATTATGCAATCATTGACCAGGGAATTGAGAGTCAGCAGGCAGGAAATTCTTGGTCCTGATGTAGGCCTTTAGATCATATTAATTTGTGTTACATAAAATACATATTTTCCCTTTCCTTAAAATCTTCAGAGATACAGAGTGTTCTTCAACCCAAAAAACAAGCCTATGATATAAAAACTTATTGATTTCAAAATATCCACTTGAAATCCAGGATTGAAAACCCAGATGATTAAACTAAATTTTGATAGTGTATTCAAAGTAATTAATTTACTTCTTTACATGTAAGTCTCTATTTCTAAAGTTTGAACCTCAATATTTTTGAAAGTATTACATTTCAACATATATGGGTTAGTGGTTTGGTTTTTTTTTTCCAAAAGAGAGTGTAAATGTTATTTAGAGTTAAATGAAATACATCTTTCTCAGATCAATAGAGAGAAACAAACCTACATGGAATGCAAATGTTTTTGCTGCACTGACTCATTTGCAAAATCTTCACAGACCATAATGAATATTCATAGTAAAAGTTAAAAATTCTCTTTGTTTGAGTTTTTGGACAAGAAAGGGCCTGCTATTATGAAAACATGCACTTATTTCATTTCAATGCTTGTTTTTATTTTTATCCTTCTTCAATTTCTTCAGTGCCACTCCTGTTAGACATTGTGGAGAGTGAGCATTGGATTCATAAGAAGAAAATGTCAACACTTCTTTAAAGATGGTGAGACTTTTCTGTTTAAATTTTCCTTCACCTGCCCTATTACCAATTAGTAGATAAGTTTGGAATAGCCACAGGACATAGTGAAAAGTTGGCTTCATCCTCTTCTTCACTAAGCCAGGCTACATTTCAACAGCACATTCCAAGTTCTCATGCTTCTGATACTATGGGAAATGAAAAAAAAGTATAATAATACCACCATGTTTACAAGGGTCCTAAAAAATGTCAGGAAATTACAAGTTTCCATGTGAATAGTCAGTGAAAACATATTCAAGAAAGACCTTTGCATTACATGAGCTGTTCAATTATGTTGTTCATTGACTTTAAATGGATTACTGCCATGATGTGGTAAATAGAAACTGCATAAAGTATTTATATTTTATTTAAATGTCAGTTACTTAATTTATTTTCTCATTATGCATTAAAGTAATGATCATCCTGTTTATTAGTGTTACATATTTCATGGGGTTCACAATGCTGTGTAACTTGGAACAAATTAATAGAGGTCACTATGTTACCCACTGTGTGAAATGGTATCAGCAGCTGTGACAGAGAAATAGAAGTAAAGACATCATGGAAAAGAAAGGCCAGGATGATATTATCTCTTTGAGGAACCACTGTGCTATATGGCACATCAGTGGCCCATTAGTAAAAGAAAAAAAAAAAAAAAGAATTGCACCACAATGATTATGACTTATATTTACAGACCATACATCTAGAAATGTCTTAAAGCCATTTCCAAATGTATTTTCAACCTACATGCAGAATGAAAAAAAAAAACATTGTGATCACTAGCAAAATACAGATAACTCTGTGATGGAATGTGATTGCAGTTTAAACGGAAGACACAAATGTAATGCAACAGTTTAGGAAAGCACAGTGATCTATAATGCAGTATCACAAAGAAATATAGTCAGAAATTTTAAAAAATCTAAATTAAATTTGAGC
The DNA here is from genome assembly GCA_013397555.1 of Urocynchramus pylzowi. Taxonomy (NCBI): domain Eukaryota; kingdom Metazoa; phylum Chordata; class Aves; order Passeriformes; family Fringillidae; genus Urocynchramus; species Urocynchramus pylzowi. The sequence goes on from VZRH01008144.1 coordinate 94,090, forward strand.
TGGGATTGATAAAAAATAATTAGATAGGAAGATGACATACAGGCACAAGTAACCAACCTAAGTCAAAATTAGCTGAGACTTTCATGAAATTCCTGCTTTCAGGCAAACAAGATTTGCACAAGACATTTCAAATACAGCCCTGAATTTTCAAGACCAACGATCTTTTCAATAGTTCTTTCAACTAATTCAAGATGGAAACTAAAAAAGAGAAAAACCCAACCAAAAAAAGCCACACAAAATTTGTGAAGCACTTGCTGAAATGTTGATGATCACTAGCACTGTTGTAACAGAGTATATTTTGTATGCAACTGAGGGCTAAACAATTCTTAATGAAATGAACTGCTATTTTAAAAAAAATAATCAGGAAAAAATATTGAGATTTATATGCTGGTCTCCTGCAAGAGCTTGATTTTCCTGAGTGCTCTTGAGAAGTTACCCACTCACTGCAAGCATTTAAACTGAAAGGGACCTCATAGGTCATTGATTTTAATTTCTTATTGCTACACGGTATCCCAGTGTTTGCCTTTTTTAAACTCTTGTTCCAAAGCTGTTTTTAAAATAGACATGTTTTCTGGGTGATTAGCTTTGCTTTTTTGCCTCCAGCATTTCAGTCACTCATACAGGGATGCTACTATCATGGAGAAAAAGGAATGGGTAAAGCCCCAAATGCTGTTGTTCCACTGACTGTGAACATCTGGGGTGACACACAAATTTTGATTTTCACTCCAAATTACATTACCCTTAAGAAACAATTTCAAGAATGAAAATAAATAAATAAACAAATAAAGCTTTATGTCTGTTATTGTCTGTTGGTGTCTTGGAAAGCTGGAGAAGGGGGTGAGTCAAAGAACAATAATGCAGCAGAAAGAGAGGAGAACATGCACCAGATGCCTTCTCACAAGTTATGAGCTCAACTCCAAGGTTTCCCTGTGTCTCTGCAAACTCCCTTCCCAAAGCTTTTCACCTTTTTCAGTCTCTTAAAATGAGGATTGATAATCACTGAACCTGTTGTCTCCCTGCACTCAGTTCCTCTTCACCTATTTCTTCCTCTCCACTCTACTATCAGGGAAGAACTCACAAAGAGTGATAGCCATCAAATTCAACAAAATCCTCTCAAATTTGTCGTGATACACCAAAAAAAGACCAGAAAAGGGGATATTGAAAGAATTTCTTAGCTGAACAGCAGAAAAAGAGTAAAAAATTTGAATGAATATTAGAAATGCAAAGGAAATTGGCTCCCAATCTGATGACTTGCTTTGTTTCTTCAGCATTGTGCAGGTGGAGCACAGCAGTCAGCAATAGTAGAAAACCTTGGTATAGCATCCCCAAACATCCCTTTAACTCTGTCAGACAGAGTCTTGGAAACAACTTGTACACCCTACCTGTTTTCTACTCTGAGTACTTGCAGGATGTGTAGTAAAAAATGACCAAAACAAAGTGTCCCCTCCGGACAAGAGAGACACTGAGGGGCTGGAGCGTGTCCAGGGCAGGGCACGGAGCTGGGAAGGGGCTGGAGCCCCAGGAGGGGCTGAGGGAGCTGGGAAGGGGCTGAGCCTGGAGAAAAGGAGGCTCAGGGGGGCCCTTGTGGCTCTGCACAGCTCCTGACAGGAGGGGACAGCCGGGGGGGTCGGGCTGTGCTGCCAGGGAACAGGGACAGGAGGAGAGGGAACGGCCTCAAGTTGTGCTAGGAGAGGTTAGACTGGATATTAGGGAAAATTTCTGCACTGGAAGGGTGTTCAGGCATTGAACAAGCTGCCCAGAGAACTGGTGGAATCACCATCCCTAAAAGTGTTGAAAAGCTCACAGATGTAGCACACAGGGGGGTGGTTTAGTGCTGGACCCAGCAGTGTTAGGTCAATGGTTGAACTCAGTGATCTGGGAGATCTTTTCCAGCCTTAATGATTCTATGATTCTGCTATTCTAAATTGTAAAATGAGGCAATCCCAGACAGAATCCCTGGTTTTCAGCCAGCTGTGCAACTAAAAGATGTACCAGGACTCCCAACTTGGGACTTCAGATTTTGTTTGTATCCAAGGCAAGCTAAGTAAGGCACACCTGCTTGAAATGGAAAAGAAATGGCTTCTAACATCTAACAGGATGTTGTAAATATTTTCTCAGTGGAAAATATCACAGTTGTAGCTGATGTGTCTGATAATATAAGCAGGAATTTGTGTAAGCCTGCAGAGTTTGCTTTGTGTGGATTATGGTGTACTGAGTGCCACTTCATTTGTACTCCAGATCTTTTTCAAAGCCATTTAACTGATTAGATTTTCAGTCATGGTCACCCTTAATAGAAATCTGATGTGACAAGGCAAAATGGCAAACACATCTTTAAAGGATCCTTTGAATTTTCCCCAGCTCAGAGTATTACTGCAATTCTTTTTTTCTTAATTTTTTAAAATTGTTTCACCAGACAAAAAAAGGTCTTATTTGTTTCTGTTTTGAGGCCAGACAATGCTCTTTGTTACTAAACCTCAAGCTGAGAACTCCCAAGCATTGCCTTTGGGCTCCTACAAGGATGTGTTGATTTTTACCAGAGATTCTTCAGGACAGAGCTTCTTGTGTAAACACCTGGTGAGTTTTAGATGTCATCTACAGGAGATGAGATGAATCATACTTTAGATTACAAAGGGGGCCTTGGTGGCTGTTCCAGGCTTCAATACCTGTGCTGCTGTCACAGTTTACTCGATTTCACACACATATTTCATTTCACACACCACGGCCTCTCTGCTGCTGCAAAGCCAAGGGAGCACAGCCAGCTCGTTCTGATTATTTGGAACATGAGTTTCATGGGCTGCTTGAGCTGTATTTGTTGCACAGAATTTATTTATTGTCTGCAAAACAAGGGCAATCTCATCCCCTTAGAAAAATGCTCTCTTCCCATGCATCAAGTCCCTTGATAGTATTTTAATTGTTTACTACAGGTTATGCACTACTAAAATAAATTTATTACAAGATAGTGGAATGAATATTTTAAATTTCAAATGTTATGGTACTCTCCTGTCAGCTAAAGTAGATTTTTTTTTAATGTGGGCACTGATGATTTTATCCATATTCTAGTTATAAAAATAGATTAAATAAACCAATTAACTGAAGTAATAAACCAATAAACTCTAATGGATTTTACCAGATGTCATCTCCTGATAACTCTGTTTCTTATACAGCTTGGGACAGATTAAAGTACCTGAAAAATTCTCACAGGTACTTTAAGTTACCTTTCTTTGTAATTCAGTGTCAAGTAAATTTTGCATAGATGGAGAAGAGCTTTTTGGAAATAGTGATAATTTAATAATTTTACATAAGAAATCTTTTCCCATTGGTGTTTATCTGTCATTGGACATCTCTAGCTGTCAGTGGTAATTTCCACTGAGGTATTTAATGTTCTGGAGTATCAGTGCCTTGCAAAAAAATCAAGTTTAACAAACAGGATTGAAACACTTGTTTGGTGATCACTGAATATTCCTGATTCTGCTTTATACCCCTTTCCAATTTTAAGGTGATAACAAGCCTGTGAAAAATTTAAAAAAAGGAAAAAGTAAGAGCAATGACAAGAAAGTCTATTAAAGAAAAAGAGATTTTATTTGGTTTAGTTTTAACATGAACAATGACAGGAGCTAAATAGAATGGTGCTATGCTTTGACACTGGTAATGGGGTGAACAAATTGCATCATGTCCCCCCTAATTCCAAGCATGTTGAATGGTTAACTACAGAAGTGATAAAATAAGCACATTTTTTAAATGCAGAGGATAGTTTACTATGCACTGTCATTAGCAAGCAGGAACTTGGCATCCCCTCTCAGCCAGCACATTCCTGTCAGGAGTTATGAATGGCTGTTTGCAAGTACCTGCTGTAAACACCCCAGGACAAATTAACTCTTAATTGGTTTTCATTTACATTCTAATATTAGAAATAACAAAAGCCCACAATTTTTACCTGACTAGCTAGCATGTTTCTTCTTTTCGGTTTTGGTATCATTCTGAAACCAAGATTGCTTCCCTAAAAGACAGCATTTTCTTTCTCTGCAGTTTGCTTTTGATGTAAAATAACCTCCTTCCTTCTGACAGACTATACAGGTATGACCAGAAAAGACAGCATTTCTTTTGGAAAATGGTTTTTCACTTAGTCCTGTCTTTGCTTGCATTGTAAAGGATTCAAAGCTGCTGGGTATGACTTTAGGAAACAGAAGATGTATTCAATGTGCCAAGCATAACCAAGTTCTGTCTGGTTGTTTGTCTGGCCTTTTTCAGGAGCTTGCAACACTGAAAATTTGCTACACACTCACATTTACACACCTCTGTGAAAGACTGTCTCATTTAAATTTTCACAGGCTCAAGAGCCAGGACAGCTGTGCGTGGCTTAGCAGAGCCAGTTCATCCCACTGCCAGATCTCATCCGCTTGATGCTGGCCAGGTGTCTCTTCAATGTCACCTGAAACCTCTTCTTTTCACCTTTCACAGGCTGTGGCTCACAGTCTGGCTTGCAGCACACAGGAGGAAGCTGGCTGCTGCAGACTGACTCCCATGAAACCGCCTGCCTGTTCTTAAAAGGGGTGACTGAAGGTTTTGTGGTCTTGAAGCTTTGTTGAATTTCACTGAAAGGGCTGGACAAGCTCCTTGCAAGAGATGTGGTCTTCTTCCTTTGGGACAGGAGGATTCTAAGCTCTTCAGAATCATGCTGAAAAAAGAGAGACTCTTTTCTTCTGGTATTGGGACTTTCTCCCAGTGTGAGAAACCCATAGGGGGTAGTGACTCTGGAGAGGTGGGGCAAAGAGAAAGCAGCTCTGGTTGCCGGGTCACAATGATCTGCAGCTCTCTCCAGGTCTTCAGGCAAAGTAATTTGTTCTGTAAAGCACAGGGTTCCTCTTCTATCCAGACTTTCTCCTTTGCACATTGTTTCTTTCCTGATGTAAGATTCAGATTTGCTTCTAGTAGTTCTGCGCTTCTGAACAATTTCATCAGAGACTCCTCTCTCAGGAGAATTCTCTGTGCTGTCTTCCTCTGGCTCCTGCTGGAAGGAAATATGCTCTATATCCAGAGAAGGGATGAAAAATTTAGGGATGCGATCAGGAGTCATGACAATACTGAAGATGTCCTTATTTTTCTGAGCAACCTTTTCTTCAGGAGGTGGCTTACTGATTTTGAGACTGGTCCAAGTTATCAAGCTGTCTATCACACTTCTCCGGGACTGCTGGGGTGTTCCACCAGGCACCATTGTTTCAGCCAGCAGTGCTTTCCTAAATCACACAGTCCTGCCTGCTGACTGAATTCTCACAGCACTGATTGCAGATGGGGGACTCATTCTGCTTATAAAACAAAGCAAATGACGTCATCTGATAGGTGGATGTCATTGGCATGGTAACCAAAGATAAGAAGGCTTTTACACTCCTACTTATACCCTTAAAGCCTGATTCATGCTGCACCCTTGCATTAAACAAGCTTAAAATTTTGATTTAATTATTTTTAAATGCCACGTTTGGTGCTAGTGGCTGTTTCAGGAAAATAAAGACTACAAACGTACCTGTAACTTTCTGGCTGTTTGGAATATATTCTCCCTGCTCTTACATGAAAAATAATTTCTTTTTTTAATTTTTGTTTGTATACCTGCAGGATCTCCCTTACAAAAGGTAACATACTTACCTTAAGTTCTTTAGTTTTCATCAGATCTTCTTGTTGAGTGCATTTTGAGTTACAAGTTGTGAGAGGAAAGGGTAGAAAATGAGTTATCAATTATTAGATTAGTACATATATATGAATCCCAAGGGGAGTTATAAGAAAAACTGGGCAGTCCTTCAGAGAATACTCAGATTGGATATCTGTGGTTGAAGGGATATCCTCGGGTGCACACAGCAGCCTACAACTGATGTGTGAATTTCTTCTGATCCTTGCTTTGCTTCCTAGGCTCCAGGTGAGAGCTCCCTCCCAGCACACTGCTCTGCTGTCACTTGGTGCAGTTTGCAGCCAGGAAAAGCACAGGGCAGTTCTGACCAGCATGTGGGTGGTTTCTCATGAGTATCAGACCATAAAGTCCTTCTTCTAACTATGCTGTAACACCCATTTTCACATGTTGCTCAGAGCCTTTACTACTTTTGTCACAATTTCTCCTCATCTTACATAGATGATTCCAGGAATAAACCCCTGAATGAACATTTCAGGCTGAGCATTTCTAGGTTTGTTTCATGCTTAGGAACCTATGGAAGCATGTTAGGGTTGGTGGTACTGAAGGTGCCTGTGCTGCTGGGTACTTTGGAAGTGTAAATCTTACCTGTGACAGAGTGTGAAGCTCACAAAGCCTGCTTTTGCATTTCATTTTATTTTAGTTTTGCACACTCCTATTTTTCTCTGGTAATGTTTCCACTGCTCATATCTCCCTTTGCCTGTGTTTTAAGGGTAGAAGTTCAATTAGTTCAGTTAGTTAGATTTAATTTATTCAAGAATCATGGGATCAAAGAGTAGATTATGTTGGAAGAGACCTTCAAGACCATCTAGTTCCAAGCCCTGTGCCATAGGCAGGGACACCTTCCTTTAGGAGCTGTTTTTTCATAGAATCATATGACTTATCTGAATTCAGTTCTCCATTCATTTCCCTCTGGCTTTGGCTACAGAATTTGGATGCTTGGTACACATCAGCGTTTCAGAACAGCATATTTAATTCTGGCTTTACTGAAGATGAAAAATTACAGTGGAAAATTTTCATTGTTATTTTTGGCAGATACAGACTAAGTACCATACCCTTTCCAATGAAGTAGCTCTTGCCTGAGGAAGGCCAATCTCCACACACAGAAGTTGTCCTATAGGCACAAAATAATTGCAGGAAAAACCCAAAGCAAACATTTCTGGTTTAGATTTTGTATGAACTGGAAAAGTCAAAAGTACTCAGTTATCAGAGAAGCAATAATAAAAACAAAGTGTCTTGAAATTACCCATGAAATGGAGCACTTTCAGTTTTCTTCTGATTCTTTGCAGAAGAGTCAAAATGAGAGAAAAAGCATTAATTGTTGGGAAGAAAATCCCCTGGGGCACTGATGTTTCACAAATGCTTAGTGATTTACATAGCACAATTGCCTCTTTGGCTGGAAAAATCTTCTAAAAAATTCCATTTCTCCTGATTGAGCCACACATTAGAGACAGGGAAAATTCACAAATTTCAAGGTTTCTTGAGAGTTCTGCAGTATGAGCACAGTTTGATATACCCCAGAATGGAATACAGAATTTACTTTGCCATCATTTTAACCTTGTTTGATCCACAATAAGTCTAATATTTATTTACAAAGCTAGTGAAAATAAATAGATAGAAATGTTATTTTAATGAAAAAAAGTGTATAACTAAATTTGTTTGAGGGACAAATAAAAAATCTTGATTCTCCCCCTTGTTTTTGACCACAATCATGGAGTCTTTCACCAAACCCCAGTATCTCTGAATAATTATTCTTATATTCACTAGGCAAGGCTTTCTATGGTTATACAGATTAAAAACTTTGGGAACAGTGGACTGCCCACTCCCACGAGGCTGAAACAGCTCTTCATCCAAGCCATTTCAAAGACATCAAAGCCAAAAAACACTTGGAAAACTTGATAACAGAATTGCCTGTATACTATGGGGCAGAAAAAGGATTAGAAATTATCCCCTAGTGCAACATTTATATGTAGAAACAAAGACACCCAGGTATGTTTTGTGGTTTTCACCATATTTTTAAGTACACTGTAGTTAAATTTTGATATCTCAAACATGCATACAAATAAAAAAAGAAAATACCCATCTTTAAACCTAACATATACATTTGTCTCATTTGTCTCATGTACACCTATACACATATACCCACATACACACACATATTTGTCTCTTTATGTGTATTTGTATATATGTCTGAGCCTGATCTTGATATGTGTGTGTCAGTGTATATAAGATTTATACAACTTTATATATTTGTTTAGGCACCTGTATGTCTGATCTGGTGTCCTTATAATAACCCAAATACCCACTCCAGATTAATTTCTGAAACAATAAAATATTGGAAGATACATTCCTAGTACATCTGTTTTTGAACTGACAAAACCATGTTTTATGGTGTTACGGTACAAAATAAGTTTGATTTTATCTCCATCACTTCACACTGTAGTATAGTTTAGTATTTACATTTAATTCTTTTACTTCTCTTTGATCTGTGAAAAATGTTCAAATACCCTCATTTTGCTTCTGGCTAAATACAGTTTTAATCAAAAACTGCAATGAGTAAATGTTACAATACCTATACTAAGGTTTAGATCAAGACCTGCTTTACAAAATGAACAGTATGAAATAAGATAAATGGCAGAATCCTGGGGGAAAATATTAGGTATAAATATCTTAAATACTCTTTGGATTATAAACTCCAAGTAGAACATTTTCATCTGCTCATTTCTACTATAATCTCACTAAAGAACATAAGTCATCTTTTCTTTCTTCTCTCCTAGTGGAATCAGCAGGTTTCCAATGATTCCTTCATCCAGGCTCCAAAACAAAAATAGTCTTTTGGGTGTCTTATAGAATATTTTCTCTAAATAGTTCAACTAACAAGTAATTTTGCAGACTTTCTCTGTAATAAGGGTTTCACCTCTGGAAATTGGACACAGCTAGAAAACCTTTTAATGTTTCCTGCGGAGAATGCATATTTCTGGTGTCTGTGAATACACAAATGCTTAGCACTTACACTGAGCTTTCATCTCTGACATGCAATGAGAACATTAACTAATTAATCTTCACAACCCCCTGAGGGATAAGTAAGCATTATCCCTGTGATGTTTGCTGTGCACACAATAAGGAGAGAAGAATGGAAATTGCCTGTGTTCATGTTCAAAATGAAAAAAATAAAAAGTTGTAGAGTTGAAGAACAGAATTCTGCACTTTTCTAGAGTGCATTTACCTGTTTTAAAATGCCTACTCACTTTGTCTGGTCTTTTATTTGATTTTGGCCCATCACTGCACTTTTTCCCATGTACACCTTCAAGACAAGCCCTGCAATTTAGACATGTGGGGTTTTTTTTTAACTCAATGTGGCAGGAAAAAAGACTGTTCAGCAGTCCTTGGCTGGGGATTTTAACTGGATACCAGATGCTAGAGCTGGGAACATCTCAGATGTTATTTTTCTTCTTTTAGTATTAAGGCTTATGTTCTGTTAGATAGTACCTCAATTTTTCAGAACTTTCCTGGGGCTTAAACACTTTCAGTTGCCTACAATTCTTTCCACTAAATCATGGTGACAAACAAAAGCTGCCCTTAGTGTCCAGCCTTGTTTGCTTTGAGATTGAGTAAGAGTAGCACTATTTATCTACAGCCACCTCTCCAGACTTCAGTCCTTCATCTTCAGTTAAGGACACCTCCTGGTAATGGCATATTTTTGACAATTTCACTGAGATTAAAGTAAGTCACTGTCTTTTCATTTAGGATTTGGCACTGCTATCACCTTTTAAGTAAATTGCCTTACCCTACCAACCACAGGGAACCACATAAACAGAGAGCATCTCAAGCTGGAAGGGATCCATGAGAATCATTGAGTCCAGCTCCTTGAAATGCTCCCTAAGTGCTTTCCTTGAGATACTACATGGTTGATATAGTCTGTATGGTCATGCTAACCAAGAGCAGGGAAGGACTATATTCCTGCTTACTCAATTTATTTGGGATTTAAGAGTCAGTTGGTGAGACAATTCCCAGCCTGAGTGGCAGAGTCTAGCAGAAAAGTAACTGGGGATGAGTCAGAGCCCTTAACTAAAATTTTCAAGCTGTGTGTAACAACTGCATACATCTCAGCTGCCTACAGAGACAGAATTTCATCCAAGCTGTGGTCACTGGTTGTTGTAAATGTTACATAAGGACATAAATACTACAGAAAAAAAAGTTCAAATTTTTTTTAAGTAAAGTTTAACTATGCAATTTTAACCAAAGTCTATCACTCCTCTCACAGAATTAACCCTTGTTTCCTGGCATAAGTGGCTATAGCAAAAGAACATTACTACATCCCAAATTGTGTGTGTATATCCAGTGAAGCAATGTAGCTGGCAGCAATTTTTCCCAGCCAAGTCATATGAACTTGAAATTGAGATTACCCAAAGTTTTTAAGGAATGTAAGGAATTAGTTTCTTTTATTGTCTAAGAAGTAAATGTGAAAACTAGGGGGAAAAATAATAAATTAATTAAGAGGTTGAACTCCAGACCCCTATGATCAAACACCTTGTCTCACAGCTTGTGTTTTTACTATGGTAAACATCATCAGCCAGTCACTTTTACAGTAAACTTTTAGGCTTCTTGTTGGGCAGAGGACAATTCTACCAATAGTAGTAGATAAGTATCCAACCAAGCACTCAGATTAGGTGCTAGTGGAACTGTTTTCTCCTGTAGCTAGGTTTTAACAGCACACCCCAGCACAAGCAGAGAAGCCCAAAGCTTTGCAAAGGTGCTGTTTCAACAGCCTTTGCTTTGTTGCTCCCAGTCATTTTCAGTCATTTCTAACTGTATATTTAATAACAAGGAGACAGCAGACAGTCGCTACCCTAAATTATTCATTTCAGCCCTGCAAAATATCTCTCAAGATTTCAGGGCTTCTGTTTTGTGATGTTAATAATTCAGAGCTGCTGGAGAAGCAAAGCTTGCCAATTTAGCACTTATCTTTTGTTTCCTCAAAAATAATACACTTCTCAGTCTTGTCCTGATAGCTCATATGATCCAAACCTCAGCTTTCTCACATTCTTACCAACAGAAGTAGGTGACAGAAGGTGACAAGAAAGGAGTTCTTGTGTTCATTTATACCCTTTTGGATTCAGCATCCAGGGTGTCCCCTTATTTCCAAATATCTTGGAAAATAAATAAATACTACCCTCTGGTGTTTTTCATTTGTAAATATTGTTACGGTATCCACCTTTATGTTTACTTGCTTTCCTTCCTAAGTGTCAAAAGGATTCACCTATTGCTGAGGATCATTGATTTTTATTCAATCTTGAAATACTTAGAAGAGTGAGGACATAAAACAGAAACATGACATGCAGTCTTCTGAATGCAAAGCATCTCAAATTCACATAAAAAAACCCACCCCTACTAAATGCAATCGTATTTCTAAACTGCTTTTAAATGTTGTGTATAAATAATATATTTATTCTGCAGTAATAACATGTTAATTCTGCCATATTTGAAACGTGGGGCTTCCACTGGCCACAGATATTGAAGGAATATGTTATGTGCTCGTGTTCTCTGATTTGTTATGTGTAACATATATTGGAGCCTAATGCACTATTAAAAAGGGAAAATCTTGGCTCCCTTAGCACCACCCTATATAAATGTTGCATGAACCACTGAAAACAGTCCTCTGAAGAGTGGTTAACTAAGGACTGGGAGATCAAACCTGTGTCTCAAACCACAGCCTTGTAACTGTAAACAGAAAGAGTGGGGTTTGCACACATCTGCAGGTACTGGAGTGCAGCATTATGTTTTGTGTAACATTAAGGGTTTGGTTTTGGGTTTTTTTTATGTACAACATGTAGTAGCACCTCTGTGCAGAGAGCCCTGAACTCATCAGCTGATAAAATCCAGTGGGAGCTGCTAATGTGTCTTTTCCCAACATCAGCAATGTGTACCTGATCTAAAGAACACCTTTCCAAAGGTGTATGAAGTCTCACTCTAAAGACTCTGAGTGGAAACATCTGTATTCTTCTGCAAACAGTTAATTCCACTTTTATTTGCCATCATGAAGAAGAATTTTTTTTTCCTTTTTGATTGATGCCATTTTACCCTTCCATCTTTTGAACTTCCCCTTTTGTGAACATAACCGTCAAAAAAGATTTTTTTTTTCCCTCCTGACAATCTCTTTTGTCATTGCAGATATTTAACAGAATTAACATATTTAACAGAATTAACATGTGACTTTGATTTTTGATCATCACACTGAGCACACAGAGGGAGACAAATGAAATAAGAAATGTAAAATAAAGCTAATTAGAGCAGAGTCTTTCTTGCTTGAGGTAGAATTTGATCAATATGTCAAAAACTTATAATGTCTTTTTCCCAGTAGGAAATCTGGACTTTATATTCCATTGATGTAAAGTTACCATTCTTTGTCTTGTGAAAAGCAAAACCTGAGCTTTATTTACATCATCTCTAAGATGAAACATCAAAAATTCAGATTCCTTAAAAAGTCTTGAGATTAATTTGTAGAACAATGAGAAAAACTTCCTTATGATAAAAAAATTACTGTATTTACATTTGCTTAGCTTTCACAGATCCTCTGTGTTTGTCTCTTGACTGTTTCCTGGCTTTGCCATGGTATTGTATTTGTAAATTCCATTGAGAATATTATGAATCTGGATTATCATATTATTTTAAAGAAAAAACACATAATATCATAAGATGCAAGAAAGCTGTCAACATAAGGACATTTTCTGAGCTTTCTCAGCAAGGCATGTGTTGAAGACAGCTGAATTCATAGTGACTTCAATTTAAAAAAGAAGAAGAAAAAAAAAGGAAATGGAATAAAAATGCAGAACTTCCTTCTTCAAAACTAGATTATTTTTCCAAATTCTAATTTTAAAATTTTACATGCCTTAAACCATATGTAAAATTAGTTTAGACACATGCACAGATACATTGTTTTCTCACAGATTGCTTACATGCTCAAAGCCTTTTTCATATGGTACAGCTGAAGTATGAAATCATTTGCAGTACTATCACAACTAGACATAAGCACCAGAAACAGTCATGGGGACTCACCAATTTTCCTCTCCCTTGATGTGTCTTGGTGACAATTTCAGGCTGCTAAATATATTTTAGGTAGATAAAGTAAGATGGATGACACTCCGTGCGACTTCCCAAAAGGCAGCATGCTGGAAGCAGTGGTAGGGAAGGGCCTGGTTTCCCCAGCACTTTCCCTCTCATCCTGTCAGCTCACATCCACACCAGTGATGTCTTCTGTCTGGTACACCCTTGCTGTAGAGCTGGATTAGTTAGGTTTCATATAGAGTCACCTAGGGAGAATGCAAATTTTGACAAGATGAAGAAAAAAAAGACCTGTGGAGAAGTAAATTCATCTCCAACCTTTCAGCTACAACTGTTCAGACAATCTAATTTTGGTAATTTTCTCCCTGGGCTGTGCATCTGCAAATATGCCTCTAATTCATACTCATCATGCTGTCCCAGTGCTTCTTGGAGTCATGGAGAACATTCCCAGCAAATTTCTTATCTGCAGAGTGGGACTCTGCAGAGACCAATGGGGCTGTGGCACCCTACATCTGAGGGGGATTTGTTGTATTTAAGGTATGTATGTATGTGAGGGATAATGTAAGATGAGCAGCACACTGTGAAAGGTAAATTCATTTGTTGCCTTCTTTCTCCTTTTAAATTTATCTACAACATCTGGTTGTTTACTTGATGGTGTACACAATTTACTATGTTTTGAAGGCATCAACGGTGCACAACAGGAAGGGAGTTTCCACATTGACCCTGAATTTCTTTGCTGCCTTTGTGTTTTACCTTTGCAGGAAAAAATATTTAAGACAGTACAAGATATTCCAAACCCTGAATCTGGTAGTTCTGTGACAAAATCCCCACGAGGTGTGTCAACTGTAGTCATTAATGTTTTTCTCAGTCATTGAGTTATTTGAAAATGGAACTGTTTCCTCTTGGTTTTGCTGCAGGAATATAGAAGTACAAGGTAGTTTAATTCCCTTCAAAGTAGGAGGACCAAATTCTGGGTGAAGTAAAAACTAAAAATCTTGGTATGTGTTCACAGAGGGATTTCAGCCTTGGCAATGACCTTAGTTGTTCAGGATGCTCAGGTGACTCAGAACCACAAGGATTGACTTTTTCACAGCCTCAATCTCATTATTATTCAGAACATACCAATGTCATCATTTTCATCACCTCTTTCCTTACAGACTTTCCAGATATGTCACCAATATTGTCCACTTTCCTTTATGGAGATAAACTTTATGACTGGTTTAGATTTCTGGATAAATTAACCAGAATATGCTTTATAACTGCCTAATTTCCAACAATTGTCCAAAGAGAGCAATTCCTTTGCTTTCTGCTCCAAATGAAACTCAAACTGTATCTCAGAGTAGGTGGAAATACAGCCTCATATCCTTCCCAACACCAGAATCTAATATAAAAGAAATTTTTATAGAGAAAGAAAATTTTTGTTTCCAGTCTGACAACCAAAATAAATGTGATACAGGCTGTATTAAATTGCACAAATCCTGCAGCTATAGTAAAATTAATGTAAATTTGTAGCTCGTTAAGTTTAATAAAATAAAACTGAGTGGCATGCTTATGAGACCAAAGGTAGAGAAACAGGGAAATTGTCTAAAAGAAAAATAGGGGAATTTTTCTTTTATTATCAGTTTTGGCAATGACTGAGAAGCAGACAAGCACACTGGAGTTGACTGTTCAGTGCTGGCAAAGCTCCCACATTCAAACATTGTGAGATCATACACAAGAATGAATTTTAAGCTACAGTAAAGTGGAGGTGGTGACAAGAAGGTTAATGTAGAAGGAAGGGTAAAAACATAAGCCAAATTATAGTTGAAACAAGAAGTATTTCGTAAGTATTGGAGCATAATTGTATAATAATTAACCTGTGGAACTCCCTACCAAAAAGGAGAAATAGGATTAATTACATACAAATAGTAATAGCTGGCATAATTTCACAGAAGAACAAACACACAGATTAAAATCACAAATAGGTTGAAGCACTCAGTAGGCACTAGATGGGAAAATGAAGGAATTTCTCTCTTATTAAGACAGAACATCTAGACACGTTAATAAGAGAAAGGCTATTGTAAAGAACTTGACAAAGAAATTAATTTGACCCTCCTTACAGAAAGATAAACTACTTTTAAACAGTTGTGTGAACCACTCTGAAAGGACTGGACTTTGCAGAAGAATAGAGCAAGTTGAAGTTAGCAATTTCTTTGTTGCAACCAAGCTGTACTATGGACATAACATTCACTGGAGTGAGGACTGTCCTTGCTGAGGTTTAAAATAAAAATAAAGACATGGCATTTTTATAAACTGCAACTTTAGGCTCTTTGTAAGACCTAGTTTTAGTCAACAGTGCACTGTACAATGAAGTTTCAGCCCTAATATGACTTTTGTTATACAATAATGAGTGCTGAAATATGTAGGAAAAATTCTTTTTAATCACTCAGAAGAATTGCATTCTAATACATTGATCAGAGGTACCTAGAAAACTTTTATGTAAAGGTGATTATACATTTTTATATAATTTTTCCTCAGTTTGGGTAATGACCTTTTCTGTCCTTACAAGTCCCTGCTAAACTAGACATTTCTGTTATCATTGCAGTATAACTTTGTCTCTTATTTCTCCTTAGTGAAGCCTGGGAATTTATCTCTTTGGTATGGTTGATCTTGCCAGGAAAAGTAAGAAGTGTTAATTGGGCACTATCTAATCTGCTGATCTAGAGCAGGATGCTTTAGAAAAATACAAGTTGCAGCTTAAGTACTCCAAAGAATTTACTGAAGTGTTTGATGTGAAAAATTATTTGAGAGTCTTTGCAGGAAGACATGTGAAGGGCAAGGAACAAAGTCCATGTTCTGCAGCACAGCCTAATGTCACATCACAGAAAATGGATGTTGTCATGGCATAAGGGCAGTGCTCTATTTCATAATTTTGAAAACAGCCCTTTGTCATAAAGGTGGCATTGTTAAAAAAAAAAAAAAAGAAAAAGAAGAAGAAAGAAATGATTCCTATTTTAGAGCCTTAGCAGAAAAACTGGAACTTGAGAAATGTTGACTTCTCTTCTTCCCTATTTCATTCCATAACTGCTGGCAGCAGATTCCTGTGTGCACACAGCCAGTACAGCAGTACCAACTTGTGTCTTTGGATGGCAGCAGCATTCTAAGGACATGATTCAGCCCGAAATGCCCTGGTTTGTGCCAATTTCACACTGCCTGGCTGCCACTGGCCTTGGTGCTGAGCTTGAGGCTGGTTGAGAACAGACCCAGCTGAAATTGTGGTGATGTTTGGGAGGCCTGGTAGGAGCATGGGGAGCTGGTTTCATGGGATTCAGGAGGACAAGGAACCAAGTCTTGTCAGTTATCTGTCTGATTCCCAGAGCACAAAAACAGTTTTGTGGTGATTTATCTTCAAAACTGATAATCACTTTTGTAGTGATTATCAGTTTTAGGCCCAAAACAATGAAAATATCCCTACCACTTTCTGTTCTGCCTGGAGCATGAAATAAAAGTTAATAATAAGATATTAAAGAAGCAAGAAGATCAAAGTACTACATGCTATTGTTAAAGAAACAAAAGTTGTTGCTGAAATGTTACTAAAAAGATGTTTCCAACAATGCGGTTTTTTTTTTTCTTCCCTTGCTCAAATAATTGTTTTTGTAGCTTGTATTCTTCAGGTCAAATTATCATATTTCTCCACTTCCACTTCACTTCTTACCTGATGTCCTACAAGACCAGAGGTTTAAAAGGTCTTCACAAAATTAGTTCTGACCTGAGTCTAACAGGAAAGTAATGGTATGCTTTTAACAGGCTTCAAGCATACCTTGAAGAAATTTGTTCCCTTGTATTTGAACCCCTAGGGTTTGCAAGCTAAATGCAGATCTGATAAAAAACTCATTGTAAAATAAGCCTTAATAAAATAGGCTTATTCCAAGACCAGGAAAATCTCAAAGTTAAAACAAAGTTTGAAAGGTCTGTCTACTTAAAATGATAATAATAAAAAAAAAATGTATTTGTAATTTAATGTTTAATTGGAACTTTTATGAGCAGTACATGATGGCAATGGTCCTAAAGCCTACATTTTTCAGAAGCTATTTTCTGAAGAAAGCATTTCAATGTATCATTTTTATATAGCCAGAGTGTGTTGTGTCTCATTATGGCAGAATGGAGCTTTGCTTTCATGCATTTTTAAAAGAGCTTATAGTAAACATAAAGAAGTTACAATAATATTTGTATTGGCTCTCTAAATCAAAACCAAGGTCCATAAAACTAACTCAATTCTCTGCAGCCTTTGAAGCTCCTGCAGCCTCTGAGCTAAAGCTTTGTGGTAAATTCTTGCTATGCCCCACTGTGGGCTGACTCAGTCAAGCAAACACAGATGCTGTAATCTCTAAGAGGGATTATTTTATTCCTTTTAAGAACAAAATAGCAGACCTTGCTACCAATATCCCATCCACTGTATTAATACAGATCAAAAACAAGAAGGTCAAGATCTGAGCCTTTAAATCTCCCAGCAAAACAGGCTGAGAGCTCAAGGAAAAGTTCTCCCTCTGGCTCAGCCTCATGTCTTTTTGAAAACATGAAACTAGCAGCAAGAGGGTGACTATGAGGAAACAGCCACAAATTCCACTTTGAATAATGGTGAACTATGATTAGGATGTTTCTTCCCACATGGAAATAAGGCTGGCTACAGAACTTGCTGGTTTTTTACTGTAAGACAACACTCATTTCCTCAATTTAGAGACAACTGCAAGGACAGTAAATGCATTTAAACTTCAGATCACTGGTGTACAATAATTTCTTGGTTGCCATGGTGAGGAACAGATGACCTAAACAGATGAACAAGTGGTGTCAGGCAACAACTCTCAAGTGAAAAAACTGAAAATTGCTGAAAGGATGCTAAAAGCATTATCGGGAATGTTTGTGTTCCAGTGTTAATCACTGAATCTTGAATGATTAAATAGGAAATAAGGACTCCTTTAAAGACTTTTTAAACCAGATTTTGCAGAAGACAATTGTTAGCCTTTTGATCTTTCTTTTCAAGAGAACTGTGAGCCTACCCTTTTTAAAGTTGTTTGAATGCAGTGTGTGTCCACAGCTTGTACAAACTTGAGCTGATAATTACACTGACGTGTTAAGGTATATTAGGGTAGGATTCAGAGCTAGATTAGAGGGTAAAGATAGTCATCTTCTTGAGAGGCAGTCTCAGCTCCCAATGATTTAGTGGAGATACTGTTAATGCAGACATAAATGTGTTGTAATTCCAAGGTTAATCTCATCCACCAGAGCTTGATTGAGCAACCCCTGTGGAGAATTCCAGTGGGCTTTGAGAATAAAGTAACCCAGCAAATGTTTTTGATTCTTCCAGAAGGAGGCAAGCACTTTATCTGTTATACATCTCACTTCTATTAGGCACACTGGACAATTTAAAACCCTCTTAGAATTCCCCACAGCTTGGTGGGCAGATGCCCCACTGCCTGTGGGATGTGGAGCATGAAGAAGGGATGCAGAGTTCATTGGTCCTGGCTTTGTTGGGTCCCAGCTCCCTTGTTGGGATGGGGAACCACTCACAGTGGAACAAGAACCCACCACCAGCCACAGTCCAGAAAGAAGATCCAGTCCAAGGAATCAGGACCCTCACTGCTCTGCCACCTCTCTGTAAATCATGGATCCTTACAATCATTTAGGTTGGAAAAGACCTCTAAGATTGAGTCCAACTATTAACCCAGCACTGCCAAGCCCACCATCAAACCATGTCCCCATGTGCCACATCCACACATCTTTTAAATCCCTACAGGGGTGGGGACTCCACCACTGCACAGCCAGGGCTTGACAGCACTTTGGGTGAAGTAATTTTCCAGAATATCTAATATGAATCCCTTCTGGCACAACTTGAGGATATTTCCTCTTGTCCTACCCTCTAAATCAGTCGTTGCCAGCCTGCACATAGAAGAAAGGAAAATTATTGATGCACATCTTTCTTTTTTCACACATGTACATACATCCTTAAAAAAGAAACAAAACAAAACAAAAACAAAAACAAAAAAAAAAAAAAAAAAAACAAAAACAAAAAAAAAAAAACCAAAAAAAAACCCAAAAACCAAACCCCAACAAAATACCAAACCAAAAAAATCCACACCAAAAAGAAAAAAACCCACAAACAAACAAACAAAAAAACCAACAAACACCAACAAAAAACCAAAACAAACAAAAAAAGCCCTAAAACCAGGCCCACCTTGTACATAATTTTAGTCAGAGTACCCTTCTGGTTCAGTTTTAAGGTCATACTTACAAATTTTGGAGCTGGTGGCCTTCTGTGGTAGTTTAGGGTTTTTTAAGAGAATTTTTTTTCCCCCTTAATCTTTTATTTATCAGAATTCCATCTGTAAGGTCCAACAGCAAATTAGACTGACAGTGAAACAATATAACTCAATCTGTATAAAAATATGTCAAATGTGTGAGGGAGCAAACTGAAGAAATGGCTTTTTGAAAATATTTTTTGCCCCTTGGGAGAAATCCATCACCCTTGCAGGTCCTTTAAGCAGAGAGGCAGTGTGTAGTTCAATAAAGCTTTTTGTTATAGTAACATTTACCATGCACTGATATTTAGTACACTTTTTTTTCTTTCCCTACAGGCAAATTGCTATTAATATGACAACATTTAAGTGCAAATAAATGTCAAACATAGAAATAAAAATATGTAAAAGTCTTCCCCTTTCCAAAGGTTTCTTAATAAAAATATTTCATTTGCACACGTCCCTTTAATAGCATAACCTAAACACCATTTAACATTTGGTGGGTAAGGTCCAGTTAAATTCCTGTGTTATACAAGTATAAATGTGCACTGTTGAATTGGGGACATGAAATTATATCCTACATAGGATATAATTTGATGCAACTTAAACATACCTCAAAACATCCTGGTGTTAGAAATAGATTGTAGTCAGCATTAGCCCATTTCAATTTATTAGTAAATAGCAATCTTTTTCTTTGCTGACATCTGCCACAAGAGGGAGAGATGAACACAAAATAAGCCATTAAATCAGTTCTACAAATTTGAGATGTCTAAAATAAAGGTTGTGATAGATTTAATTATAGGACATGGTGCTGTTTTGAAAGACTGACATTAAAAAAAAAATAAAGAAAAGAAATACAATATTATGTCTCTGCAATGCAGTATTTTAAACCAGCTCAAGATGAGGATGTCAAACCTTATCTGAACTTGCTGTGTCCCTCTAAAAAATGAAGTGTTTTTCTGAGGGCGTAATAGTTGCATTCTCACAGGGTGCAGGATTTAACTCAATGTCCTACCAGCAGTTTTGTGGATTACACAGCAGGAAACACAGAGGCAAATAAATTTCTTCTCTCTCTTCCTCTGGAAAATAAAGAAGGTACAGCACAACATTTAAAGAGATGAAGCAAAATCTTAATTGACTGCATCCTGGAAGACAGAAGGGATTTGCTATTGCTTAAATATATGTACACTTGGAATACCAGGCTCTGCCACTAGATACAAGTTGAAATAAGTTCCAGGGTTTCAGACTTTCAGAGTTAAAGGTCTAGATAATGTGAAAAAAAGGTTTTGCTTTTGTCTAAGAAGAATGAAAGAATAAAAGCAATTTGTGAGAATTTACTGTGCTGTACTCTGCCCTCACCCTCACAGACTCATTTCATATTCACTTTACTGCTGGGTAAGACTTTCTCTGGAGATCTATGACTGAAAGTGGACAAAGACTGCTCCAGAGGAGAAGAGTAGCCTTTCAGAAAGAGTTAAAAATAACTCAGGATTGGGAGAAATTGTCTGACAGAGACAGCAGGAGAATCTGATAGGGAGGTTTTCCAGGTAAGGCCATAATTGATGACCAGGCTCATGATATCTGTCCATTATAAAGTAATTTCATTCACATTTTCTCAGTTTTCTCCCAGCATCGTGATTCTCACTCTGCCTGTCTAAATCAAAGTTAATCTTCAGCTTTAGAAGACACTGGACTCAGGACCAAAAGATGGGTGGTAATTGTTATTCTTTGTTATTAATTCTGCATGGCAACAGCATTCAAAAGTGTTGATGCATGGTAACAACATTCAAAAACCACTCAAATAACACTCCCATTCCAGGCTAATAACACTGCAAATAGAAAAAGGGAACAGCTTCCAGGTTTGCTCCTGAGGACTATCATCATTCATGCAATTTGTCCAGAAATAAAGCCATGCCCTCCAGTACCCACTTTTTGACTGCAGTCATTGGTGAGCACTTTCCTAATGTGATAAACACTGTATTTGAGAACAAAACCAGCTCCAAGTTCTCTCTTTCTAGTAAATTAATTAGTAAATTTGCTTTTCAGCACAAAAAGAGAGGTCTGGACTAATTTTTGTTGTCTCCTTACTTCACAAACCCACGGTTGGTGAAGTAAGGCATGGCAGCAGCATGGATGTTATTCTGCTATACTGGTTCATCTGTGAGAGAGCAAACTGATGGATATGGAGATGGACACAAAAAAAGTTGTGATTTAACCTCTCCATCAGCTACCACCAAAAGTTCCATTTTAAGGAAGAAAAAAAAAAAAAGGCTTTCTCTAGTTTCTAAATATCCTGTTCCACTAATGAACATTTCCCTCTGTATTTCCTAATCACAACAGCTCTAATTTCCAGGGGCACTGATACTTCTTTAAAGGAACAGTCTTCCCAATTTCTGTAATTCTAAAATGCATTTTTTCTTACTGGGGCTACTTTTAACTGATGTTCTGCTAAATAATTTTGTTATTTTGAATGCAAACCTCACACATATGTTGCCAAATTCTTGCCAATTGCTCTCTGTCTCTATTTTTCATCATCTTCAAATGCACATTCTGCCATTTGCAGATTTCCTCACATCCTTTTATACTGCTGTGAAACAGAGACTTTGTTTCCCTTGGTAAAATGTTTTTTTTTTCCTTCAGTAAGGATTTTTCATAATTGGCAGCAGTAGTTCAATAAGTGACTTTTCATCAACTAAGTGACTTTTTCACCATTTCAAATAATCTTCAGTTTGCTACAATATGTTTTTTGAATGGACTCAGCAAACAATTATTAATGAGAATTGATATTCTTGTTAAAACCAGAATCCCTTGAAACACCACTTTTTTTTTTTCTATTTGCAGCAGTTTCAAAGTAAGTCTAAGACCTTCAGTCTCTTGATAATTTCCATTCAGTACCTATCTTTAGAAGTCTATGAGTTGTCCATATAAAAATGGAAGAGTTTAGGTGAATTCTTATGGAAAAGGATTCTAAAACTGATTAAATGCAGTGAATTATTTCTTTTCAAAGACTTATTGAGTTAATCAAATGCATTGTCTGCTAGGTGGGTGTATAGGTTTTATCATAATACAGGATCATAACATCATAGAATATCTTGAGTTGGAAGAGATCCTCAAGGATTCTTTCTCTTTTTTTTTTTTTTTGGTTTCACTACAGTTTACTTTTTACACTGAGCTTAAACTCCTCATCCTACAAAATGCAGTTTGGGATGGCTCTCTGTTCTACTTTGTTCAAATCAATATTTATTACCAATATTTTTGCTCTGATGCAGACAATAAAAAGACATGCATGAAACGAGTGAAAAATTACCTAATACAGCAGTTGGGATTAGAAGATCATATAAAGATAAATACATTTTTTATTACTGTCTACCTATGGGATTCATCTAAGCAGATAAGAAATAAAACAGATTTTTTTTTTTAAATGAGCAATGGACTCTGTTTTACATGTGTATCTTTATGTTTACTTTAAGCTACATTGAGGAATTTTATAGATATAGAAATGTTTTTAATAAATAGCTAAAGCTTTAATTGAAGAAAAAATAAATATTTTGCTAAAAATAAAGGCAAAAAGAAAACATAAGACTGTTTTTTGGTGTGGGTTTTTTTTTGTGTTTGTTTTGTTTAGTTGTTGGATTTTTTTGTGAAGGAAACATAAGTTTAGAAAATTCATCATTTTAATTCATTGCATCAAGATCAGCAGAAATTTGTCCTACAGTGAGGTAAAGACATTGAAGTGGATAAGGTAGGGTGGACAATATCAACTGAACATGAAGTCCTGCAAAATTTCCAATAATACAACTGTTTGTTTTATTTTTCATTGATGGTACTAGAGGAGTTTACAAGTTGGCCCATAGCTGTGGCTGAGCAGATTTTCCTTTTCCTTGAAAGGCAGAAGCTGAAAGGCTGTGCCACATTGTGAACTTATCACAAAGTTTGCTTATTTGTCCAATATCTCACAAAAAAAAACCTCTGTCAACTCAGACACCCTGACTTAGACTACATAGTCACTACCTTGAGCCACAAAAATAATATTAAAAATGCACAAAAAGAGCATCAAGCTGTAAAACATCCACTTTGAAACAACGTGTCTTATCTCTGCCAAATCTAAAGGTCTCACTTCAAAAAGGCAAAGTAGAGGTAAAGGGCAGCAGGGAGGGAGAAAATGTTTCCACAGAAGAATAACACTGCACTGAAGGAAATTAAATGGATGATGGAATGTCGTGAGGCAGTGTGGCCCTGGAGGAGAGCACAGATGGATGTTTGCAGATGTAAACCAGAAAGTTAGTTCCTAATGTGCATGCATATCCAACTGCAGTTTTGAGAGTTGTTCTTTATTCCTTTCTCTTTTTTTAAGTGTTTCAGCAACTGTGTGAGAAATATGCCATGCTTTGAAATAACATCCCTATCTGAAGTAAATTTCAGCTTTGGTATTTGCATAATGGCTACTTTAAACATATTAATATGCCATGGAAATCAAACTGTCTGAAATCAAAGTGAGAGAAAAAATAGCATACAGGTGACATAAAACAGTGAACAGAGGGAAGAGGAAAGATACTGAGATTTTCCCAACAAATTAATATTTAATAAGCTACTTACATTGATTATGAATGAGCTGCAAAGTTTGCAATTTGCAAACTTACTTTTGTTTTCCAAATAAGCCAAGAAAAATTAAAGTTTTCATTGCATGGTGACACAATGTCATGGAAGAAAAAGAAGTAGCTTAATAAGGATAAAAATAATATCTGTATCTTCAGCACACTAGTTTTTGACAAAATACTCATATTCCTGTATTTTCTTTGTTATAGATTGTGTGGAAATCTGCAGGAAATTCTTTCTGAAAGAGAAGTATTATTGCAATTCCTGTGTATGGGCCTAGTACATTTGTTACAAGAGCTTTGAAAGGCTCACATAATTAGTGTTTGTAAATCATGTTAATATAATCAGAATGCAATTACAGAATTGCAAAGTGCTATTATTACTATTAATATTATTATTGCTATCACATCAACACATCCATTAAAGGCATACAAGATCACATTGTAATTCAATATGAATCTTTTTGACACATGAACAAACAAATTCAGCTTTTTCTGCTGCAATTGATTACGAGAGCTGGGATGGACAATGAAAGGCCTGGTGGAATATTATGCTGCATATTTTTACGGAAACTTCTCACATATTGAGTGGAATAGTGGTTACAGTTTGTTCATGCACTCTACTAATAGAAAAAAAATGGTGTTAGCTTCACAGTTTATGAACAGTCTTATCCATACCTATTTTAAAAGTCAAAAGCACAAGTAAAATTTTATAATACTCATATAATTTGTCTGTGTCCAATTATGTAGGTTTGTAGAAGACTATTTAACTGTGGCATTCTTAAGGACATAGAAGTTTGATGTGAGTGCCATATCACAAAACAGAAGAAAAAACAGCTTTCTTTGCAACATGGGTCTGAATTTTCCAGTCCCTGATCTTGAAAAAAAGAGCTCTTTTTAAGAGATTATGTTTTTGGTCAGATTAAACTAACAGCAACAGCAATATTCCAGCACATCTCTGTTTGTGGTCACCAGCAGTAAAAAGTCAACACAATGGGATATACATGCATCAGTGCTTGAGGCACAGAATTGATTGATATGATAGCTGTCCCCAGAGTATTCCCCTTCCCTAAGGCAAGATTGGCTATTTCTACATCATTTCTGATGGACATCTGTCTAATTTGTTTTTAAAGACACTTGATGTTGCAAAACTCAAACCCACTTTTTTTTTTTTTTTTTTTTTTTTTTTTATCCTGCAATCTATTCAGGATTTGTGATCTACTCATGATGATCTCTAATTAAAAAAAAAAAAATAGAATTGTACTTAATACTGAAGCAAAGTTAACTTTGCTGTAATTTAAGGTTGCAACTACTTCTCTCCACCAAAGCTATTCTAAAATCTAGAGTTTTATCTGCAGAGCTGCTCTTTTAGTCAATCTTGATCCATCTAGTGCATACGATGTCTTCTTCCCACCAGTCTTTATTGTACAACCTGGTGGGGTTTCACATCAGTTTGGTAGCTGAATGCCATTACTCTCTTCTGACAGACTAAGTTTTTAACTCAGTGTGATCATAACTTTTATGATACAAACTTTGTCAGATGCATCAAGCATTTAGGCTTCCTGCACCCAAGGGAACTGTGAAGAATTTCTCAGAAGTAACATACATTGCTTTGACTTGCTTGTTTTCAATAAATCCTTGATGGATGCTGATCATCTCCTTATTCCTTTGTGGTTTTATATGTCACTGCTTATGTGCTCCATCATTTTTCTTAGAACATAAATTACAGTGACTGACAACGCCCAGTTTACATATATAAGAAAAAATATGTTCTTAAATAAATAGGGGTATTTGTATTTATATTTCCAGACATTCTCAGACTTAATGACAAATTAGATTTCTTTTAATGACAGAAATATTTCTTACATACTGTCTTAAATATGTTTGTTTTGATTGAATATTTTAACTTTTTCAGCCCCTTGGATATTATTCCATTGATGCTCAGTGTTAGTGTTTCCTACCTTTTAATCAAAAAACTGAGAGATTTTTTCATAGCATCACAGTAAAACAGAATCATTAATGTTGGAAAAGAACTCCAAGACCATTGAGTCCAACCTGTGAATGAATACCACCTGGACAACCTGACCAAAGCATGTCATGTCCAGGTTTTTCTAGGGATAATGACTCCATCAGCTGCCTGGGCAGCCCCTTTCCAACACTTAGCACCCATTTCTGTGAAGAAATTCTCATGCTGTTCAACCTGAACTTCCCCTGGTTCGGCTTAAGGCCATTTCCTCTTGTCCTATTTCTACATGCTGGGAGTAGAGCCCAATCTCCACTGGCTGCCTTCTCCTGTCAGGAGCTGTGCAGAGCCAGAAGGGCCCCCCTGAGCCTCCTTTTCTCCATGCTGAGTCCTCCCATCTCCCTCAGCCACTCCTTGTTTTACCTGGTCTCTAGATCCTTCCCCAGCTACAGCCCATGAACATCTTTCAAATAGTGAGGGGCCCAGAACTGAGCACAAAATTTCAGCTGTAACCTCACCTATGCCAACTAGAGAGGTTCAATCCCTGCCTGGTCCTGCTGGACACTGCTTTGATATCGAGTCAGGAAGTCATTGGCCTCTTGCCCCCCTGGGCTCGTGTCCAGCCACTGGCACCAGCACCCCAGGGCCTTTCCCAAAGGGCCCTTTCCAGCCCCCTGCCCCAGCCTGGAGCTGCAGGGAATGGTGAGACCCAAAGGCAGGACCTGGCACTTGGCCTTGGTGCCCCTCACACCGGTGGCCTCAGCCCATGGATCCAGCCCATGCAGAGCCCTCTGCAGAGCCCTCCTGCCCTCCAGCAGATCCACACCCACACCCAGCTTGGTGTCCTCCATGAATTTACCATGGGTAGACTCGATCCCCTCATCCAGATCCCCAGTAAAGATTTTAAACAGGGCTGACTCAGAAATGATCCCCGGGGACACCAGGGTGGCCCGCTCCCAGCTGGATGTGGCACCATCCCCACCACCCTCTGGGCCAGGCCATCAGCCAGCTCCTAGCCCAGAGGGGATGAGCCTGTCCAGGCCCTGAGCTGCAGCTTTTCCAGGAGATGCCGTGGGAGATGGTTCAAAGGCTTTGCTGGAGTGCAAAGGACACAGCCACAGCCTGTCCCTCACCCACCAGGCAGCTCATCTGCTCATCACAGACCAGGCTGCTCAGGCAGGACCTGCCTTTTCTAAATGAATGTGAAACTTTTTGGTGAACATTTTTTTCAAAAATGACACAATGCATCCTGGCTGTCTTCATCTATCTGTAATTTCTTCCTCTCTCTGTTAGAAGACTTCTTCTTGGTATACTGTTTGTAGATCAATAATCAATTAATTTCTTTTGCTTTCGTGCTTTCATTTATCTCCACACACTCATGAAAGACTTCCATATTTGTCTCAACTTTGTTTCCATTTTCTACATAGTTTGTTTATTCTTATGGTTTAGATTATTGATGAGCCAAATAAACTTCAATTTTTTAATTATTTCTCAAATTTCATAGTAATATCTGAGTAAAATTTTATTCTCTACAAAAATTACTTTTCTTTAATATATTTTTCCTATTTTCTCAACCTTTCCATAACCTATATCTGAGTAAAAATTTATTATTCTTTACAAAATTTACTTTGTTTTAATATATTTTTTCCCATTTTCTCAACCTCTCCATAGCCCTATTTACAAAGTTTAACATAATCCCTCTTGAAAGAAAAAAAAATCCGTTTCCTCTTAATTGTCATTCCTATTCTACGTCAGGTACAAATATTTAAAATTGTCTATTACCACTAAGTATTTGGATGTTCTTGCCATTCACTTCAAAAGAAACTCTTTTGATTGTTCACCCTTTCAAATCAAATGGTGCTCAGCAAAGGGACACCTGTGTTCCCTCTCTCCTTCAGTCACTAGCAATAAATCTTCAGCAGCCTGTCACTCTCTGTAGAAAGAGCTCAAGAAAAAACATCTGCTACCCATAGATAAAGCAATACCTTTAACAATACTGTGGAAATAAGTGGTTCTGGAGGGTCTGCTCTCCTAAAGATGAGCATGACAAAAAGTTTATGAACATTTCAATCTAAGTTCTAGTGTGATGGATCAGAAAGATAAAATAAGAAAACTCCTATTGCATAAGATAAAATAATAAGGAAATCCACAATCTCCCTTTTGCTGGACAGGTCAGTTCCTGCCACTTTTATCCTCAGTTCACCTACCTGCAATGATGTGCAGATTTGTTATGAATTTGAGTTTTTCTATACATTGCATTGTTCTGCAAACACTGATCCTTCTCACTCACAGATCAGCTTTATCCCACACACTCTAGAAGATGATCCCAATGTGAAGAGTTTCTGTCTGCCCAATCTCAGCTGCTCTTAAGAAAGAACTTTTTTTCTCCTTTTAAAGAGACCTATTCAACCACAGGGAGCACAAGTGAAGGATAAGACAAACATTCACAGCCCTTCTAGCAAAAGAGGACAATGCCAAACATCAAGGCTGAAAAATGATGCAAGACTGGGATTTTAGTGACAACAGAATTTTAACTCCTCATTCTATTAGTCACACTTCTAGAGATTCATTGTCACTTTTGAGCTGTGTAGTGCCATTTTAAATATTGCCAGCCAGTCACAGAAACATTGATTTGAGGGGATCCCTCCTGATGTCATCCCAACCTCCCACCTGAATCAGGACTATCATTCAACAAGTTCTCTGGGAAACATATTTCAGTGACACACTTCCTACTGCTAGTCAGGAAATTTTTCCACATGTTCAGCTTGAGCTTAACGAGCCACACCTTAATGCTGTTGTTTTACCATCTTTCCTGTAAGAGAAGACTTTTTTTTACCATCTTTGATGTTGTTTTACCATCTTTCCTATAAGACTTTGGCTCCACTGTCTCTGTAACTGCTTCTCAGCTGTCTGCAGGTTCCTGTACTTGTTGGTTGTGAGTCTAGAGTGCATATCTTTTCTCTCTCTCATTGATACTGAATCCTTAAAGGCAACTAGAACAATATTGTGATTTTGATCTCAAATTTCTCCCTCCTTAAGGCTGGAACATTATCACTGGAGTATTCCTAGACCAGCTTCCTCTGTGTAGTTCTTAATTCCTTTACTGATGCCCCTCAAGAGAGTCTGGACCAGGCCACTTTGTGTTGCAGGAAGCAGTAAGAGGGTGTAGCCATGGATGCAAGGCAGGTATTTACCTTGTTTTCATGGCAGACTAAAGATTATGATTCATTCTGTTTACTAGCATATAGTCAAAAATGCCTGCTGAATCATCTTTGCTGAATATGCAGGCAGTTGGGAATTTGACATGCATTAAACCACATTGAATGAAAAAAATGTTGCTGCCAGGCCAAATTCTCACAATTCAAATTTTTGTAATGTGAGCATGTTCTGAACAAGATGCTCCTGTCAACCAACTGTATTTAAAGCAAATCAGCCTTAAATCTCCATCAATGTTAATTACAAAACTCTGGAGGCATTTATTGCTACTACTCTTTGAATGTACATGCAGCAAATATTTAAGACATTTCCCATGTTTGCCTGGGCAGACACACTAAAAATAGCTAGGTATCTTCCAGTGACATTCCTAAATATACACTAAGTGACAAAATTAATAATTGAACTGTATGTATTGCTGATTTGTGGTCACCCTTTTTCTTTATGGATGCAAGACAACACAAAAGTTGAGTCCTGAGAAGATGAATAAAGCTGAAGTTTCTAGAGGGTAAATCCTGTGAGAAGCAGCAGAGGGAACTGGGGTTGTTCAGTCTGGAGAAAAAGAGGCTCAAGGGGAATCTTCTGGCTCTCCAAAAATCCCTGAAAAAGGGTTCAGCCAGGGGAGGTTGGGGTCTGCTCCCAGGGAAAAAGGGACAGGATAAGAGGACATAAACATGTTATACCACAGGAGATTCTGGTTGAGCACCATGAGGAATTCCTTCACAGAAAGGGTTAATAAACACTGGAAGCTGCCCAGGGAGGTGGTGGAGTGCCCCCATCCCTGGAAGTTTTCAGAGAATGACTGGATGAGCCACTCAGTGCTCTGGTGTGGGTGACAAGACAGGGATTAGTCACAGGTTGGACTCAATGATCTTGAAGATCTTTTCCAACTTTAATGATTCTATGATTCTGTGAAAAGTACAACTTAGCCACCATTAATTATCAAGTCACAGAATAAAAGTGTGATGTTCATTTTATATGTGTACATCAAAGACTCTTACAACATTATTATCAAAATGTCTAATTATTAGTAAAACAGACATACCTTTATGGTGAAATAATGAGCCCTTTTACAGGGAAAATGATAATCTCTGTTAGCATTTATATCACTGAAATACGCTAATGACTAAACATTTCAGACAAAATAGACTTTTATTTTCTCTTCTCCACAAAATCATGTTCCTATTATTTTAACAAGGACAAAATTCAAAGACAATGATAATATTGCTGATATAGTCATAAAGTAATTGATGCAGACACACACAATTGGGCAAGATAATACAGAATAAAGAGAACAATTTGCTTATTATTTTCTGCATCAACTATAAGCACTGAGAAAAATAAATGAAGAGATACCATCCACTAAACCTCCTGTCTTCACAATTCATGGTTCATAAAATCACCTGTTTCAATGTGAACATATCTTTCTTACTTTTAAAGACAAAACAAACAAAAAAAAAAACCTAAAATGGTAAGCTATATAAGGAATGAGATTCAAAAAATTACAAACCCAACCTGAAATTTAAATACAGTAATTGTGTAAACTGATGGCATATCAGTGGGAAAAAAAATAACATGTTTAATTCCAAAATCTACATGGAATATAAACATTTGCAAGGTCTGTATATGCCATTAGGACATTTTTAATGGGAAAGTAACCATGATGTATAATACTAGAAAAGTTAATATTACACACTACACTGGAGTGTTGAACGTTTCCTTTAAAAAACCAAGAGTTTTCTAAAAAAGCTGATCTTTAAACCTAATTCAAAACTGGTCTATCAATGTTTTTGAGATTGTGTTTATCATCTCCAAACCACTTTGTTCCTCTGGAGAAGAAGCCAAGGGATTTTACTGGTGCAGTAGAGAAGTACATTTGCAATTGCAACCAGCTTACAAGGGCCACCTTCAGAGAACTTAATGGTTTTAGAGGAGCACACGTTTTGATCCAGAAGAAGTATTTTTCTCTCTTTAGGAAACCTGGGTGTGTAAATACCAAATAAATACCTAGGAATACATTTTGGAGTTTGGTTCTTGCCTCAGTAATTTCTTTGCAATACACAGCAAATTGAACTGACAAACACCTTTTTGGAAAATGTGTAAAATAGAATAATAATTTTCTCAGTAGGAAATGTGAGGATAATTTTTTTTTTATTTGCAAGCTAATTAAAAGTGTTTCAATGAAGTAATTATTGAAATAAAACTATCATGTTAAATGGAATGCTAAACTAATTTATTTATTCTTAATCAGTTTTCCAGTGTTGTACATAGAAATACTAAATTAATGAAATTTTGTTTGCTTTTTTTAACAAATTCATTAAATAAATAAAGAAGAAGAGGAGAAGGATTTAACCTCAATAGACCTGGAGATTATGAAAAGACATGCAGAATTCAAATAGTTCAAGTTAATTTCTATATTAATACTGTTAAATTGGCAGCAACCCGTGTTCAGTCCTGTCATTTAATTTAAAAGTAATTTATTTTGCTAACCTCTTTCTAATTTGAAGAGAGAAACAAACAAATATCTAGTTCTGCCAGATGAATTGAAGAGTTTGAATTAATACAATTTCATTTGTTTCTGGAATCATTGAAATATAAACATGTTTGGGTTGGAGGGAACCTCAAAGACCATCCCATTTCAACCCCATCTGCCACAGGCAGAGACACCTTCCACTATCCCTGGATGTTCAGAGCCCCATCCAACCTGGCCTTGTACTATTCCAGGGATGGGGAAGCCACAGTTTCTCCGGACAACCTGTGCCAGGGTCTCACCCACCTCACCCCAGACTACACCTGAATTACACTGAAGCAGAGTTCTTGTATAAAGGAGTTCTTTTTGTGGATTTGTGGTAGTGTGGGTTGCAGGCTGCAGGAGTTTCTAGGGATTATTGCCAATCTATACCACCACCACCCTCCCTTATTTCCAATAGAATGTGAAGGAACTTCTTTTCAGACACAGCACCAAGCCTAGTAGTAAGCAAATAGCTTACAAAAAAAATGCCCCAGTTCCATCAAAGAGTGTAACACAAACTGACCACATTTATTATTTAGCTGATAAATGCAGCATCTGAAGCAGATAGATAGTGCTTGAAGCACTCCAGTTGATTTTGAGGCACAGCACATCTTCAGAATGTTTCCATTTTTCTATATTTTCTAACAACTGTGATTTTTATTATGGGTAAGTGGTCCTAACAGTCATGAAATGTGTCAGATTTACAGTACTGGAAATGAGAAGCTTTCAGTTTAATGCAGAGAAGAGCTGCAGAGAGGGAAGAGGCAGAAAGAGCATTTTGATCTCTGAGGGACGTCTCTGCTTCTTTCTTTTGTCTCTGGAGGGAGCAGCTCAGCACTGGGGCAGCCTCCCCTCTACTGCTTCAGTGACCACAGCAGACTGAATTCCATTGGATTTTATAACTGTGAGAAGAACAGCTGTGTACACTCAGTTTCTGGTTTCTATTTAAATATTTTCAAAGCTAAAAAAAATGCATGAAATTGCGTATCTTTGCTGAAATTTTGTCCAGACTCTTCATCATCACTACTGGTTTGCAGCACTACTTGGTGTCCCAGCACACCAGGGCTACTGACCAAATCAGTATAGTGACACTGAGTCCTTCCCATGAAGACTTGTCTCCAGTTATATTCACCTCTCATAAAAGTTTTAAAGACAGAAAAGTATTTATGAAGTATCCATGGGAGAAAAATTTAAAGTAAGAAGAGGAAACAGAAAGTACATCATCAGAAGTCTCATAACCTATTTTTAGTTGATTCTTCACTCACCATCTTAAATTACCATCTTTGTCTGAGGATACAATCATTCTAGGCTAAACTCAGAGGTGACATTTAAGGATTTCAAGCTTACACAAACTCTTATGGAGAGCATAGCCAATACTGGAAAAGGTAGCAGCAGTATGACTCATAATAAAATTTACTTTCAATATCTCATGATATTGGTAAGTGTCTGAGTCAGAATGTACAGACTTTAGTCAGTTAATATTAGGCTTATAACCCAAAAGGTGATACAAGGAATGCCACCTTTCCAATTTATTCAGATTGTTGGTTCAGTTTGTCCCGATAATAATAACCAGTTAGATCATTTCTGCAAGGTTAAATGTGTTATGAGAACTGTGTCAAGAAATCACCATAGATATAAGAGTTAGAAACTTCCTCTTTTAATAAGAATCTTAAAAATCTCTCCACTAACAATGTCACTTTTCTTGTTTCATAGAAATTGTATTTCTGAAACATCCATAGATGCTAGCAGCAGCTAGGCTAATGACTGTGTTGGGAGCTAAAGATTCATAAAATCATGGAATAGCCTTGGGTGGAACTGACCTCAAAGATCATACACTTCCAAGTCCCCTGCTGTATTCAGGAACACCTTCCACTATCCCAGGGGGCTCCAAGCCCCATCCAGCCTGGCCTTGGACACTTCCAGGGATGGGGCAGCCACAACTTCTCTGGGCAGCCTGTGTCAGGGACTCACCACCATCACAGGGAAGACTTTTTTTCCCCTAATATCCAATCTAAATCCTTCTCTTTCAGTCTGAAGCTATTCCTCCTTCTCCTGTCTCTGCATGCCTTAGTAAATAGCCTCTCTCCATCCTTCTTGTAGGCTCCCTTCAGGTACAGGAAGGACTTTGTTCATATAGTGTGGTGAAACTGTGATCCATTATTTCAACTTTTTCCTCTCATTTCTCTGTTTTTCTGATGGAAACATATCAGACTTGAGGAGCTGATCACTTTCCACTGTACACACACATATATATGTGTATATATATATATATATATATATGTCAGATTATGATTTTTTTCTGACCTAGAGATGCAGCAACTGAGAGGCATTTTAAAACTTTTTATTCCATTTTCAGTCTCATGAGGAGGGTGAGACAATACAGATGTTATAATTCACACCATCACAATCAGAA
>VZRH01008144.1:127802-141575 GCA_013397555.1 Urocynchramus pylzowi
TTTATTCAGATTGTTGGTTCAGTTTGTCCCGATAATAATAACCAGTTAGATCATTTCTGCAAGGTTAAATGTGTTATGAGAACTGTGTCAAGAAATCACCATAGATATAAGAGTTAGAAACTTCCTCTTTTAATAAGAATCTTAAAAATCTCTCCACTAACAATGTCACTTTTCTTGTTTCATAGAAATTGTATTTCTGAAACATCCATAGATGCTAGCAGCAGCTAGGCTAATGACTGTGTTGGGAGCTAAAGATTCATAAAATCATGGAATAGCCTTGGGTGGAACTGACCTCAAAGATCATACACTTCCAAGTCCCCTGCTGTATTCAGGAACACCTTCCACTATCCCAGGGGGCTCCAAGCCCCATCCAGCCTGGCCTTGGACACTTCCAGGGATGGGGCAGCCACAACTTCTCTGGGCAGCCTGTGTCAGGGACTCACCACCATCACAGGGAAGACTTTTTTTCCCCTAATATCCAATCTAAATCCTTCTCTTTCAGTCTGAAGCTATTCCTCCTTCTCCTGTCTCTGCATGCCTTAGTAAATAGCCTCTCTCCATCCTTCTTGTAGGCTCCCTTCAGGTACAGGAAGGACTTTGTTCATATAGTGTGGTGAAACTGTGATCCATTATTTCAACTTTTTCCTCTCATTTCTCTGTTTTTCTGATGGAAACATATCAGACTTGAGGAGCTGATCACTTTCCACTGTACACACACATATATATGTGTATATATATATATATATATATATGTCAGATTATGATTTTTTTCTGACCTAGAGATGCAGCAACTGAGAGGCATTTTAAAACTTTTTATTCCATTTTCAGTCTCATGAGGAGGGTGAGACAATACAGATGTTATAATTCACACCATCACAATCAGAAGCCAACTATTTCCTAATTACAATACACTATAAGCTTTTCTTGGTCTACCAGCTTTTGCCACACCATGCTGCAAATGTCTTAATGCCAATCATCTAAAACTACCCCTCGTGGGTCCTACTACAATGCATCTTTCATAGTTCTATTTCTCCAAAGTATCCAGTCTTATTTGCAAGGCCATCCCTTGAAACTTGTTTCTAGTTCCATTTCTCTCTCAACAATGTCTCTCCTATTCCATGATATTTCCAAGTCACCATTTGGTATCTCAAGGTTTGCATACAGATGCACACTGTGTGGGATTTCTGTCAGGCATTGAGAATTCTCTATACATTCATTTCTCACATATATATATATATATTTGAAAATTAAAGAGACCTCAATTACTGTTGAAGGGGAAAACAGAACAGTTTGTGTGGTCTCCTGACTCAGTGATCTCAGACATCTTTCCCAACACACACAGTTCTGTGACTCTATGAAATTTGGCCAAATGGAGCCCTGGAGCCAGCAGAGTCCATGGACTTCTCAGGGGTGGAACATCAGGAGGCACCAATCTTTCTGGTGTTGGATAAACAGGCCTTCCCCCTCTCGTGCTCAAAACAATCACTGGAAAGACCCTGACCAAAATTAGCAAGGAATTGTAGAATGGTTACTCCCTTTGAGCACTGACTTCTCTTCTCCTTTCACTCTCGTTGAGCAGTGACATCCCAGTCTGACAGCACAGATGGATGTTCTCTTGAAGATGGAGCTCTTGGGAATGTCTGGCTGGAAGAGAAACTTTCCATGCTGCCATGTGCACTGCAGGGCAAGCAGGATGGGAATCAGTTATGAGGGGATGCAAATCAGCTGTGTTCTTCAGCATACATACAAGATCCATTTCCAGAAGGTATTATATTGTCTCCCAGATTACATATTTGCACCACACCAACAAAAACCCTCTTCTTTATTTATCTGTCTGTGGACAAAGCACAGCAGGCAGAAGAGATGGAGAGAGAATTCTCAGTTGTTTAAAAGTAAAAAAAAAAAATCAATATAAAGTAATTTAATTTAAATAACTAAAACAACTCTATTGTGATTAGTTCACATATTTGTGTGTTTTAATCTGGGTACTGCAGTATTCCTTTTGTTTCTTTGTTGGTAATTTTCCCCCTCAGGTATTTAAATTATAGCTGATTCTTTCTGTACTAGAGCCTCAAAGCATAAATATAAGATCACACAACCTCTGTTGTTCAGGGAAGTATAAGTCACATCAATTTTGTCAGAAGGTAAGAAAAAGCAAAGCCTTCATAGGAATTGTCCAAGGACTTCAAGCAAATTACCTAAACCCTTATTAAATTAATGATTGTTACTTGTCACAGCAACTTCTTATTCTGAAGCAAAAGTATTCTGAAGGAGAAGTTACCTAATCATGGTGCCAGTATCATTCTCCCACCTCCTAGATGCAAAAATTTTCCAATAAATTACTAGGAGTAATCACACTAGACTGCAGCATCCTATAAATGTATGAAGGTATAGTTACATATAATAGATAATTTGTATTTACCTATTTAATGGATATAAAATGAAAATTTTAAAAACAAGAATTAAAAATTTGGACAAGCTCTGTGGAGTGAAGGGTCTAAGCTGTTTGTTTTGGAACTAAACAGCAATAATCTCATTGTAGAAGTTAACCTTCTAATTCTCACCACAATTCCTGTTTCTAACAATTCAAGTCAAATTATTTTTTACACTTCATTTTCTGTTTAAATTCTATGTAATGCTTAAAATGAGATTTGAAGTAAGGTGACAGGGAAGAGCCTTTAAGTAGCCATATGGAAATACACATGCACTGAGCTGCAAATAGAGGTACAAGATGGTCCAGGCTGGAGCCCAGGAACATGTGGGAGTCTGGGGATCAGAGCAGAACAGGTTTCTGATATCATTAAGCAGACCTCTTTCTATACATGCTGTTTGTATTCCTTACAGTGCAGCTGTAGTTGAAACAGGACTGATCAAAACAGATATCAGATTTGTTAGGAGCAGACAAACAGCAGCACAGCTCCGTGGTAAAAGATGGATAGCTTTCCCATCTGTGTGAGGGAATGGCTGGAGCTGGGTTAGGGGAGGGTTAGGCTGGATATCAGAGAAAAGGCTCTTCCCCAGAGGGTGCTGGCACTGCACCAGGGAATGGGCACAGCCCTGAGGCTGCCAGAGCCCCAGCAGCCTTTGGACAGTGCTCTCAGGGATGCACAGAGTGGGATTGTTGAGGTGTCTGTGCAAGGCCAAGAACTGGACTCAGGGATCTCTGTGGATCATTTCCAGCTCAGGGTATTCTGTGATTCTATGAAATACAAAATGGTGATGCATATTCACAGAATGCATCTTTTAATGGTGACTCCTTCCTGGTTGACCAGGTAGGTAAAAGACAACAAAAGCATATCCTTAGTCTTTTTTTTCTGGCCAGCCTTCTTTATTTTGGTTATTTACCTTTCCATACTTATTGCAGTGGTTTTTTGTGCAGTGATCCCAGAATGATGCAACTCTACAAAGATGTGTCATGGAGTGCTAAAACCCATTTAAATCACTGTCCCTGTAAGACCAACTTCCAAATGCAACTGTGAAGCAGCCACTCCAATGTTAACTGGAGCAGCAGGAGACACAATCTCAAAAGTTTTTTTTTTAACATTTCCTCTCAGGGGGCTGAGGGATCTTGCTGTTCCAAGGGCCTGAGCATCATCTTTGTGTGCAACGTCTGTCACAGGTCAATAAAGGTTACCTGTTTGCCAAACCCCACACAGAGACAAATAGACCAGATATGCAGCTGACACCATTCTCTGTAGCTCTTTCAATAAAAGACATTTCAGAAAAGTCACACCTCTTTTAAGCTGAAGTTTAATCTGATTATAGACTCTATAGAGTGGACCCTCATTGTTATCTAAATGCATCCCTCAATGGAGATCAGAACGAAGTTTATTCACAATCTCTTTTGAGCTTCAGAGGCTATAATTTTAAATAAAGCTAAACACAAGGGTGATTTTTATCTCCCACATTCATTTAATTAAACATGGTTCATAAACTGCCATCATTAATACTAAATCACCATGAAAAATCTCTGTAACATTAAATTAACCTTTGATTCTACATTTTTCCTTTTATGTCATATTTGATAAAACTTGCAAGGGGATTTATGGATATTATTTAGCTAAAGACAAACAACTATGCAAAGTACAACAGGAAGTACAATTTCTTGCTGTATGAGTCAGAAAATAAAACTACAAATAAAATGCAGCTGCAGGCAGAAAGATGATTGTAAGATGTGTATCGAGCTTCTTATAGCATGTTGTTTTGTGATGCTTAAATAATAGAATGCTATGACAAATTCCAGATCAAATCAAGTAAACCCCTCAATGTTTAACTATGGATCATTTCATCTGACTTTCTGTTTATCTCTGATCTATTATTTCTATGTCAACCATGTTGTCCTTCATCATTGATTGCTAATGATCACTGATCATTGTTACCCTTCAAGATGGAAATTTGTCTCAGTTTTAGAGTGAAATTAACCCCTTTTTTTCCCTAGTCTGTATTTCTTGTTATGTCTCTGACAAAGCAGAAAAAATGCCTGTTATGCATCATTATCTCTGGACGGACTTCCAAATTGTAGATGTCACAATCAACCTTATTTTAATAAAGCAATTCACCTAGACTCTTGCAATTTCTACTCCAAGGTGTATTTGGTAGATGCCAAAGCAATTTGTTCCTTATTTGTTTCATCACTATTTTGTAAGTTCCTCTGTAAGGCACAAGCACATGAGCTCCATGCAATATTCCATTTCCTGTTCCAATACTGCCACATCCAGTCCTAAAAATTCCACTTTTCTACTTACTGCTCACCTCCACTATTGTCAGAATTTTTTTGCCACAAGCTGGCAAATAAAATGAGAGACAGAATTTTCCTTTTGTCTGTTCCTCTTAGAACCTGATGCAAGTGCAGTATCTGGTAGAAAACTAGGCCCTTATCATAGAATCACAGAGTCATAAAATTATAGAATTTTTAGGTTAGACAAGAAATTTAAGATCATATAGTCCAACCATTAAACCAGCACTGATAACTCCACCTCTAAACCATGCCCCTAGGTATCAGGTTTACATGTCTTTTAAATATTTTCATGCATGGTGACTCCACCACTGCTCTGGGCAGCCAGTTTCAATTCCTGGACACTCCACAGGTAAAGAAATTTTGTCTATTATCCAATCTACTCTCTCCCTTGCACTAATTGAGGCCATTTCCCCTCATTCTATCCTTCGATATTCTGGAAGAAGGAATCCATGCCCACCTCACTGCAGCCTCCTAGGGGGAGTTTTTGGAGAGTGAGGAGGACTTCCCTCTTCATGTGCCATAGCATCTTTTCTAGGAGGTTTTTTTTTTTTCCTGTAGCAATTCCTTTTTCAAACAGTGAACATTAAATAGGCATATTGATTGTTAGTGTATCAGAGATTATTTTTCATTAGCAAACACTTAAAAGTTTTTTTCATTAGCAAATTCAGAACGCATTTAATATTACTCCTATAGATACTTGTAATTTTTTTTTTAAATCACCTCCTCATCTGATGCAAATCAAATGCCACACTAAAATGTGCATGTATTACATACAAGGAGTTACCTTTATCAACCAAATTTGTAGTCTTATCAAATAATGAAATCTAAACTATTTGACAAAACCTATTTTCTATAAAACCACATTGACTGGCATGAATTAGAGTCCCTCTCTCTGATTCTCTATTAATGGAAAATCATATTGACTTTTTCATTATATTGTCTGAGTTTGATGTCTGGGTAACTGGCCTATAATTGCTGGGACTTTTTAGCTCATCCTTTTTGAGCGTCAGTACCACAGCAACATATTTTCAGAAATCCAGGTTTACCTAAAACTATTTTTTTCTGAAGACTGACTATTTATTTATTTGATTTTATTTTATTTGGTCAATTCAAATGTTCCTGGATGCAATTCTTCTTACTGTGCAGAGTTTATATGTTTTTATTTTGGATAGATTATGAATCTGGTAATCAGCCTTTCATAACACAGACATGTCATTCTCTTCAGTGATGATGCTGAGAAAAAAAATTTCAGTCATTTATTTTTATTTTTTATTTGTATTTCATGGTTTTGAGTTCTGTATTCACCATCACTAAAACAGGATGTCTCTGTTAATAATCATTAACTTTTTTAATAAGGAAGTTCACATTTTCTAAATATCATTTTAAGTAATGGTTTTCTTTCTATACCCCTTCTTGTCATCAATTTCATATGCAACCCTTCCATTTATGTTTGTGTACATGTCCATTCAATGCTAAATACGATAATAATGACAAAATTTCAGTTGTTGGGTAGAACATTCTGAATTCTGGATATTTTTGCCAAGTGTTGCAAATGATAAACTGGGAACTGATATTTTTTGTGATCATCCTGGGGCCACTATTTTTAATTTCATCATTGGTCTTCAAGGGGAGAAAAACTTTTCCTAGGATGAATCAGGAAATAGAAATAAACATCCTGATGAAATTAGAGCAAAGGCAAGCCATATGACTTGCAACTGTGCTGCCCATTTCTGTATAATTTTATTCAGAGGACTTGTTTAAATTGCAATGAGGGAATACAGATGTAAAACTTCTACACATTAGATCTCATCTAAGCTCAATGCAAATGCACAGTTCATCTCTGAAAGCTCTCATAATTGTCTCCTTTTCTTGAAAGAATAATTTATTTCATGTTTGTTAAATGGAAACACTGCATAAGTATGCAGTTACTATAACAACAACTGCATCATAATTTCATACCCTGATTTACCCTAGCAAGGTGCTTAATAGCCATCTTTTGTTACAGTAGACTGTAGATTATGACTGAATTTTCAGATCCCCAGAATGTGTGTGTTCCCAGACCATGCATGGGGCTATGCAGGGACACTGTACCTGCATCTGAAAGGAAGTAAGTTGGAGACTTTTCCTCCACTCTCCCTCACTGCTTCCTGCAAAGAGAGCTTCCTGCCTCACCACCTGCCCCTCTCCATATCATGAATCCCTCACCATGTCAGAATCCATTCACAAAGTCGTGTTCACCTCTGTGTTTGACACTGGTTTGTCACACTCAAATACCATTTTCTCTATTTTCCTGCATGGACCACTCACAACATCCCTGTGCTTCCTCCTCACCTGAACAGCTGGGCAGGAAGGCTTTGTTTTTCCCAGACCATTCTGAACACACCCTTGTACTTCACAGTCTGCTGTTTCCATGTTGCTGCTATCTCCACTTCCCCCTCTCAGACTTGATTCTCCTGGATGGACCTGTCTTTTTCCATCACCCTGAGTCTTGGCAGTCCATGCAAGAGAAAGGAATGCTGTCTGCTGCAGAGCTCTTCTGGCAAGGAGAAGGCTTTAACCAGAGGAGCTTGTCAATATTCACCACAAAATATCCTACCTCAGGTACTTGCAGTTTAAGGAGTAGCAACTCCAGTCTTTCTTTTCCTGTGTCACCCTGTCCTAGATGCATCCCAGCTTTGTGGGATGGCAGACAAGGCTCAGAATCTGCATCTGGTACACGGAGTGGGTCCACAGGCAGGAGAGCCAAGGCCTCGAGACAAGGCTTCTTGTGAGGCTGCCAGAGGTGGGAATCAGAGGTAAGTCTGGGAACACTTATTTCATGTATTTCAACATGGTTTCATCTTCTCTACCCAGACAGATATTTTTGGAAACTCTTATTTTTGAAGATTCAAGTTAAGCTGATGAGTTATATGAATATGGGATGGAAAAGTTTAGTCTTATTATTTCAAAAGGATCTCAGGTCAGCAGGGTAATAGATACAGTAACTGAGATACTGTAAGGAGCGGTGCTGCTCACTCTTGATCCAAGCATGCTGAGCAGAGAAAAAAATGTGGTCCAGAAAGCCCTGCCAAATTCTGTTTTCACTCAATCTGTCATGAACACCCAAGTGCCATTCCCAGGGCCCAACCTTGTTTCTCACTTCCCTGTATTTATCCTCCCCCCACACTATGATGCTCCTTCCCCTCTGACACAGAGTTTGTCACTTCACAGTCCACCCTCTCATTTTCTGCTGCTCAGTCTCCCACCCCTCTCTCAGAAATTATATACATCTATTTCTCTGTTTTAACACTCCAGTTGTGCTGATTTCCTGGTATGCTCAGAGTATAGTTCCCCAAAAGCAGGAATCCTCTTCCTCTGACAGAGGTGAGTTGTTGCAGGTCACAAACAAGTGACACAGCCTTGTGGTGCCACGAGAGCCAGTGGTGACCTGGCTTCACCCATGCACTGAGAGCCCAGGGGTAATAACACACAAACCTTCTCCTGCCTGGCTTGAAAAGAAACTCACATCCTCAGAAAGTCTTTGCCTACATACTCTTTGTTTGCAAACCAAATCCCTATTTTTAGTTTCACTTCCCCCCAAAGGATATGAAATATACACATAACAGTAATAGTCAACAGAAATAATGAGGATAACTCCTTGAAGTGTGAATCATGGGCACTATAAGGATCTGAAGTGTGAATCAGATATGGGCAAGGAGAAGCAGTTTCTCAACTTTTTTTAACACTCTTTCAAAGCGAGGATAAAATCTTGGGATTTTGGGTATTGTCCGTATTTATTTCCCCTTTCTGCCAAAATTAAAACAAGCATTTTGATTTTGATGTTTTTGATAAAAAAATTGTTCTGAGTTTTCACTGCAGTTATTGGTGGAAGCCATATTTACCTAAGATCACTAATTAGGTTGCAACCACAAATATTGAGGACAGGAATTATTTCAGCACAGGGCAAAAAGAGAAAAATTACCTGTTACTTTTACAAATTCTGAAATTGCTATAATATGAATTAGATCACAAACCAAATCTCACGTGGTATTCTAATGCTGTAGAGTGTTTGCAATCAGCATGGTAAACTTCCCCCTAATCACTGATTTCAGGCTGCTATAAATGATTAATTGTTCAACTCTTACTGGAATTGTAGTATCTCACATATAAATATGTAAGTTTTCTCTGCTGTGCCAGTTGTCATTTCTGTTTAAGGATAAGGCTGAGTTGAGAAATGGGTAAGATTCTTCCCCACAATCCTTTCTGCTGGCATTGGCCCTTGTTTTGGCATCCTTACTCATTAACTTTGTCAATACTAGAGGAAAAATAAAGAGCAAAGAATTTTATGGAGGGACACTGTTAGCCATTCATGTGGCTAAACTCCTTATCCAGCTGTCCTATCCCCAAAAAGGAAGTAATCATCCAGGATAATTTCTGGGAAAAATCCATGTCCCCTTCTGTTCTGTAAACTGCTTGAGCTCTGGCAGTAAAAGCACAAACAGGCACAGATTAAAACTATGCTGGTGGGGTGGCAATTTTTAGCTTACACCCCTGAAGCATAAACACAGGGATTTTCACATGTAGATCCATGGGTAAAGAACCATTAATTTAAAAAAAAAATGGCATTAATGTGATTTTGCTGGAAACATTAGCAGTTATTTCATCTGTCAGTCAAATCCCAGTCAGGGTCATTGACCTTACTTGCTATCAGTGGGCTCCATGGTTTTTAAAGTTGCTCAGCATTTTCAAGTCATGTTAATTAGACATGGGCAAGCCCCTCACCCCCCTTTTCCCCACTCTTAACAGTGTTATTTCTGAGATTTACACATTTAAATGCCCTTTGTCTTATGTAGATGGTACTTAGTTCTCTCTCCCTGTTTAATTTGAGCAGCCTTGAAAGATAATTTGAAAAATTTCTTAAATACCCTCAGGGTTGGGGAGAGTTCATGTTTTCCTGTTTTCCTAAGCACATGAACTCTATCAAATCCCATAGTTTTGGTTACTTACCCATTTTTCTTAGCCTGCTTTTACATTTCCATATCCTTTCATATTGCCATGATTTTACAATAGGCAATTATTTTATTTGCTTTGCATGCATATTAACCTTCAGTCAGCAGCTTTGCATGTAACAAATGATTCTGTCAAAGAGAGACTTGGGAAAAAAAAAGAGTTTTCTGGTAATATCCATTTCATCTAAAAAAAGAATTACACAGCAAACAGACATTTATTCCATATCTAACTGCCTATTCATACAGTTCAGCAGACTGTCAGATTAACTGTAATGGTACCTTCTGGTGACTGAGTAATACAACAGTCTGTGCCCTCTCAGTGTTTCTTGCCTATTTTTATTTATGTGTCTGTAAGAAGTGTGTCTATGTTCAGGTTTTGGAAGTGAGGGGTTGCAGGATTGACCTCTGTTTGAAGTTAAGGTTTCTCCCTACCTAAATCTCTTTTAATTTGCAATCAAGTATGAAGCAATAGGGGCTTTCTTAGGACCTAAAAAATATCAGTATCTTTTCCCCAAGTAGAGTCTGTTCTGTCAGTGATGCTAAGTGGCAAGCAGCCCCCCTGCCTTTATGAGAAGATGTTTTGACAATGAGTCTGGGGGTAGTTGGACAAAGTCTGGTTTGGCTTTGAGGGGCATTGTCAGAACGAATCACCTCTCTTGTAACTTAGTGATTTTGGTACAGCTGGGCTGGCCAACTTTATTTAATCTGGAAAAGGGACACAGTCTCCTCCTCTTTTGCCCCCATAACACAATGAGCAGCTGGGTGAGGACACAGCTCTTGAAAACACAGTGATCTCTTTTCCTGGATACAGAGAAGTGAATTTAATTGGTTCAGTTTAAAGTTAAGTACCTCCAGGCCAGACCTACATTTCCTAATTATTTAAGAGAAAAAGCAGAGAAGTACCTTGTTTAAAGATACATATAGCTGTGTAAACTGTGCACACACTTGAATAATTCAAATGGATTTTACACAAGATGCTTTTTAAGTGCAAGAGAAATCACCTTGTAATTTTTAGATAGAAGAGAAAATTTGCTCTCTCATTAAATGATTTAAAAGCAAAATATAACAATTTAGACATACAAAAATATTGCCATACAACACTTTACTGAATCACAGAGTCATGAAATCAAAAAATTATAACAGTTGGAAATAAGTCAAGTCCAACCTTTAACCAGTCACCAGCACTGTGCTCATCACTAAATCCTGTACCCACATGCCATATTCAAGTGTGTTTTGAACTCTTCCAGAGTTGGTAGCTACACCACTTCCCTGGCCAGCCTGTTCCAATGCTTCACAACCCTTTCCATGAAGAAACTTTCCCTAAAATCCAACCTACACCTCCCCTGACATAGCCTGAGGCCATTCCCTCTCCTCCTGTTCCTGTTCCCTGGGAACAGAGCCCGACCCTCCTGGCTGTCCCCTCCTGTCAGGAACTTGT
The DNA here is from genome assembly GCA_013397555.1 of Urocynchramus pylzowi. Lineage (NCBI taxonomy): Eukaryota > Metazoa > Chordata > Aves > Passeriformes > Fringillidae > Urocynchramus > Urocynchramus pylzowi. Next base: position 138,967 of record VZRH01008144.1, read on the forward strand.
TCAGAGCCAGAAGGTCCCCCCTTGTAGCAGATAGGGACAAACGGTCGGAAGATCTCGCGATGTCACGGAAAGCCAGGACCCTTCTCCCTCTCCCCAGAGATAAGCAATCACCCTAAGAATGTAACCCCTCCTAACCCAGTACCTTTCCACTCCCTTACTAACCACAGACCCCCTCTGACATAGTGAAATCCCTTAGACTATTTAACCTCACGAGATAAGATAATAAAGGCCATTTGACCGTCCACCACATTGGTGTTAGCGTGCTCTGTGGCCCGAGTGACCCTGGAAGGTTTGGGTTACCGTGCTGTTCTTTTGAAACCAGGTCGCCGTGCCTTTTAACAAAAGGCAACACCCCCTGAGCCTCCTTTTTCTCCAGGCTGAGCCCCTTCCCAGCTCCCTCAGCTGCTCCCCCTCAGACCTGTGCTCCAGCCCCTGCCCAGCTCTGTTCCCATCTCTGAACGCACTCAGTGTGTTTCCTGTATTGAGTAAGATGAGGGCAGAAGCAAAATGAAAAACAAATCCAACTGGCTCAGGTGCTCCCTGGTCTGTTCCATTGTGAACAGCTCCCTCTTCAACTTCTAATAGTTCTTCTAATAATTACTTTCTTTATAATTTGTCATTTGTTATTTCTTCTTTAACTGAAAGGCAGAGAAAGCCTTTGCAGAAGCCTGTGCACCACACAGTCCCTGAAAGTGGTTAACAGTGTTGGAGAAATCTTATCTTCAGTCCATAATAAAAATAAAGCCACATTATTAGCTTGACAGAAAACAAGTTTCAGAAGAACACAAACAACTGAGGAGTTGAAGCTCCTATAGGCTTTAAATGAGATTTAATTTCTAACTAGAATTGTGTCTTGTTTATCTGTTGAAACAAGTCCTAACCTATACATTTAGATTAACTTAAGCAATTTGTGAATTCAAGACAATTTCAGCTAATTGCCTGAATCATAAAAAAAAAAAAAGACTATTTCTCTACTGCTGTTTCTAAATGGAAACAGTAATGTTTTTTCAGCTCAAAATACTTTATAATTACTAAAGTAATTAAAAATAAAAAAAACTCACATATTTTCAGGTTAGTTTTCCAACAACTTTCTTATGATGTATACTTGGCTTTGTACATTTACATTCTCTTTCTGACTGTGGACTGGGGAGAAACTGGCTTTTGATTGCAACAGTTTTTTTCCATATCTTTTATTTCCTCTTCACACTACTTCAATGAACCATAAACATTAACATAAATTCCATTTTAATTTTATCTAATGCAAAAAGGTGATACAATTTTCCAATTTGAATCTTACTGCACTTTTTATTTCCTCCTAGTGCTCAATTATAAAAAAAATATACTTAATTCAATTAAAAACAGACATCATTTATTTTGGAATTAAATTGTTGTAAATATCTACTTTAGATGTGTAAATCAACATTGTCCTGAAAACCAGAGGAGTTTCCACTGGTTTTAGTAGAACAATTCTGATTAAACTGTTAAAAAGGCTCCAGCCTCTCATTTCCAAATCCAAGAGTGATAGGTATTTATAGGAAAAGACAGTTTCCCAGCCTGCTGCAGATATGGAGTCTTATACATACATAAAACATAAAAACACACACCAGCATGCCAACAGGTTTTTAATTATTTATCACACTCAGAACACAGAGTGTGATAACATTTCTGAAGTCACTTTTTTGTTTGTTATAACAGGTTTGCTTAATGAATGTTCAGCATTTGTTTGCAAAGCATGACTGTAAAATGGAGCAAAATAAGATCCTTGTCAAAGACCATTTAAATGGTAATGCCAGTATTGCAAAAGGTGATAGTCTGTGTCCCTTGTATAGGATTTATTTCTTCTACCCCTGCACAGCCTGCTTGCAAAGCTGACTGATCTACCACCTAGTGATTTAGACTGACTGAGATTTTTTAAAATGTCTGTATATTTTAAGAGGTACATATATTAAAGGTGTGCTTGCACCAGAGTGTGCAAGCAGGGAGGGGGTCTTTTATAATTTAGAAGATGCCTGGGGTTTTGTTTCCTTCCTTTCAGAGAAGATGACTACAGTAATTTCACTTTTACTTATATCTGTGGTATAGGACTCAGAGTTTTCAAACTCAAGATATGTAACAAGCAACACTCAGTAAAATACTTCTTTTTGACACTGAGTGTCTGTGAAATAACCCAAAATTACAAGTCATTTCTGAAAATAAGATGCATAATATTTTCTTTTTCAATAGATACAATATTATATCAAAAATTCATGTATGTTTATTGCCTGATTAGACTGCAGAAGTATATCTACAAAGGAGTTAATATTTAAGCGACATTTTAAGTGTCTGAATATAAAAAACACCTTATTAAGCTCACATTTGGTTGAAATCCCAGAGTACCTAAGGGGAGCTACTTTTCCAATGCCCCTCAGCCATTAGTCCCTGAAGCTGTTGAGCACAGATATACCAGCTGCAATGGTTATTGGGGAGTTTATATCAACTGTGTCTTTGAAATTATCTGGGGTAAAAAAATAATATTTTTTGTTGGGGGCTTGGGATATAAAAAAGTCCTTTATTATCAGTGACTGTCACTTAAATAAGTAAGTTTATGATAAAACTTCTTGACTAACTTC
>VZRH01008144.1:141601-164307 GCA_013397555.1 Urocynchramus pylzowi
TAATTTTTGGGGATAAAAATCAGGGACCATTGAGACTCCAAATGTTGATTTCTGGTTGCACACAGAATTTTTTTCCCGATAATGATAATGTTGTCTATGTGTTGTTACTTTTTAATTTTAGCTGTTAGAGGAGGAGTGTAATTTAAATAGTAATTATTGGAGTTCCTGGTACAATAGACAGATTAAATTATTCTGTTAGAGAGAGCAAATAGCTCCTTTCAAGGGTCTCTGACCAACAGTATGATACACCTTCCAGAAGAGTTTCTTAGCAGACTAGACAGAAAGTTTACACTAATTTTAGATTCCAAAGTTAGGTGAAATGATCCATTAACTCCAGTGCCTTTTTTATACCCTAGGGCCTTTCTGGATCAAAAAGTACCAACATTAAAATCCAAAATCCCCTGTAACTAGCAAAAAGACTGCTTTTCAAATCAGTTGTCTCAATCTCATTCTCCTTGGTCAGAAACTTTTTTATTCTATCTAGTTACTAGTTACTAGATATATCTAGTATACTATAACTATATATCTAGTTACTAGTTTGTCCTCTGGCCTTTTACTGCTTCTGAGAGTTCTTCCCACACTTCCACACTAGTCAGCAGCATAGCTCAATATTAATTTATTAAAGTGTTGAGCCTGTTCTCTGTATGTATAAGGTGCAATACAGAGCTTACAGTCAGAACTCACAACCAAATGTTTTCAAGAAAAAGGTTTTCACAAGGGGCACAGGAAAGAATGCTATCATCAGAAGAATGGTTCTCAAATCCACAAAAAAATTCTATTGTACTGAGAGACAAATCCACCCATCCTAGAATACATTTTGTCATTATGGATAGAATATATCTGCATTCTGAGATCCATTTTGGGATACTGCTGGTTCTTAGTTACTGCTTTATTTCTTTGCAATTGTCCTTTTCCTCCTGACATTCAGTAAATTCATCACTAAGTACACTGAGGCTATTTTAGCTGTGCCTTTCTAAACCAATGTCAAAGTTATGGCTGGCTCAAGTAGAGACAAGGTGACTGGGTCCACCATCTACTCACAAGGTGTTTGGAACCACCACAGTTTATTGTTTATTGTAGCTGCTTCTCATTAGCTTTTTTTCCCAAGGTAAGTCCACTCCTACATTCAGCTTCCTCTCTAGAGGTCAATCTTCATGAAGCATGTTCTACTCTATCTGAATGCTAAAAAGGGCCACAAATACTTCTTCCTTCTCTCTGTTGTTGAGGATATTCTGGTTCTGCCTGTATCAAATGGAAAAACTCAGCAGTAGTAGGGTACACTGAAGTACAGGAATGTCACTCGCAGTGCAAGAAGCAAAAAAAAAGGAGTTTTGGGATAGCTCAGTGTCTCCTGCATTTTTCCATTCTAATATTGCTGCTTGACAGGGAACTGAGGCTAGAGACACAATTCACATGGAGAGGAAAGGGATGTTGGTCCCATGGAGCACATGGAATTTTCTGAGTATACCTGGTGCCTTTCTTCTGTACAGAAGCACACAGAGAATGTCTGGATCTACAGAGATCATGGTGCAGCTATCATTCCTTCACATTTCTGGTAGCTACCTTTAGAACACTCTTTTTTCACTTTTTCCAGGACATCAGCAGCAGTGCATGCAGCAGCAATTCCCAAATTTCCTCTCTCACAACATTTTTGAGTAATTACTCTATTCTTTCTCCTACCTTGTAGCTTCAAATTATGAAATTTATAAACTGGACACCTTTTGAGAATCCATTTCCTTTCTGCTTTTATGAAGCCTTTCACTTTATTGTAATGTTTGCTTTTCCACCCTCACTGTATGAACTTAAAGAAGAGAAGGAATAAACCCTTATTTATTATCAAGTTCATCAGTTCTACACAAGCAAGATTATATGTCCCATTTCTTTCTGTGTAATCTATTTTCAGAGGTCTCTAGTCAGGAAGGTATCTCTCACTCCAAACTGATCTTTGCCTAGATTTCAAAAATATTGCCTTAAATGAACTCTGACACTGTGATTAATTAATTTCTTTCATTTTTGCAGGAGTCTATGTAGTTGAAAATTGGTACCAGCTCACTCTGCTGTTACTCCCCCAGCAAAGCTTTTGCAATCTGTTCAATCTCTCAGCAAATGTTTTCTGAAATTTTGCTTGCTTTCCTCTTGACTCCTTTCAGCTGTTCAGCATTTCATTAGAAATTCAGGGGCTCAAAAGGGATGAACTTGACTTCCCTTCTTAAGTTCCCTTGTTTGTTCCCAGTCTTGGATATCTCCACAAAAGAGATGATGCTGAAGTGAACTAACCCTGTTTGAGGTGAAGGTGAAGAGCTGTTTTTAAAGGTTGTCTCTTCTTTTATCTTTAAAATAAAAAAGACTACATGTACACTTCTAAAATTTGTTTTCCTTTACATTGGTAGAGGATTGCTTCTGCTTCAGATTTTCTGTTACTTGCTCAAGAAATTCATGAGGTAGCTTTTCCCTGTATGAATATAAAATTTCTTCTTATTTTAGAAAATTGTAAGATTTTTCTCTAATTACCTCGGAGCTTAAAAAAATGATCTGATTGTTTTCCATCTCACTATTTAACCAAGCCAAAGTGAAGAAACAATTATTCAATTTTGAAGAGAACCTTGAAAATACAGTTCAGAAGAAAAACTGCTGGCTTTTTGATGTGTTTGTCTCAGCTATTCAATATACGGTACAGAATGATAGTTCCCCAAAATATAATTTCTGGCTAATAATCAGTTCAAATTTGAGATTTCTGGAATGAAGAGACAAGTATTATTCCTGTAGGGTCATGGGTGATGAGTTCAAAGTCTGCTTCCTGCATAAATGTTAGGAAAATAACTTATTTGTGACTGATTCTGTATAGCATGTGTTTGTGGTGAGAATATTTTAGGAGTATTGCAGGTTGCTCATCAGAAATTCAACATATAGCTATGGAAGTGTGCTGGGTGAGCAGGAGCATAAGAGAATAAAGTATTTGGGAGAAAAGAAAGAATTTTGAGTCTCAGATTGGAGGAAGGAGTAGGGATAGGAAAAGGAAAAGAACCTTGATCGTGAGGTCTAAATTAGGCATATTAGGCATCAATATGAATCAGTCACTGTATGCACAATTCTTGATAGTTTTAACTCCTACATGAAACATGAGTTTGGGAATTCTTCTCTTTCTAAAGATGTCAAATTTCCCTATTTTCTGCACTGCCTCACAGTGGCCAATTCCAAATGGCTTTAAGGAAGCTTTCCCTTCTGAAAGTGGTCTGCTTCTCCCTGTTCTCTTCCAGAGGCAGAGGAGAAAATTCACTTCTCTGGACTGTGACTTACTCCATGAAGGATCTCACATTCAGACTGGGGCAGAGTGAGGAGGGCAAAGGTAAGGTGCACATCCTTGGAGCAGGAGCATTGATTCTTCTGAGGCAGCAATAATAGAACCAGCTCTGGTGACTGAAACGGTTCAAACGTTTAAAAGCTGCTGCTTCAGACTAGATTCATCTCCATGCTGTGTTCTCATTCAGCTGGGAACATTTCATGGAGATGAATTGGTCACTTCACACTTCTGTGAGCCTCCTAAACTACAGATGGATGTGGAGAGCCCTTTGCTTTCATCCTTCTTTTTAAAAGTCCCTTTTTCAATACTGGCAATGTCACTATGAAAAAAGCAGTGTTTTGTGATTAATTTTATATCCTAGTGCAGTGGATAATAGACTTCCTAAAGTTAGGCTGAAGAATTTCTGTCTTCTGGGAACTTTGGAAGTATTTTACAGTCTGGGTGACTGGCAGGATTGTTTAAAACTTGTTTCCTTTGGTAGTGATGCAACAAAAGCTAAAATTTTAGGGTAAAGGTTTCTGAAGCAAAGTCCTCCCAAAAGTCAAAGATATATACTCCATTATTTGAGTGGGATGCAGGTCTAATTAGTGAGTTTTGATGCGTTCCAGGTAGTGTAGTAAGACATGTGGTTTGTTGTTTACTGCAGGCATGCAGCACGTGCCAACATTTCTGCACATTTCACACATGTTCAAGGGAAGGAGAAAAAGCATTATCAGAGAGCAACTGTTGGTGCATTGCTGAAATCCATTCTGAATTTTACTCCTGCAAAGTGCAAGAAGGTAGAAATGTTGGAAAGATAGCAAAATGTGAAATATCATGTAGAAAAATAGTGGAAAAGATTGATTTGACAAGGTGGAAGAGAAGGAAGCAAAGTAACACTAATGTACTTGTTGTTTACCGGAATTACACCAAGCTGAAATGGATGTGAAGGAAGAGAAGATGTAAAAGCACCAAGTAAAAAAGTGGAATAGGTTGCATGAGTTAGTCTTGGAAGAGAGATAATAGATTATGTGTTATGGGTCATAGAATGTGAGGGAAGCTTCCAACAGCACTTCCCTTTCATTTTTTAGGATCCCCAGCAATGTAAGGAGGAAGTACAGCAAGGTGGGGAGAGTATCTAGAACTTCAGAGGGAAATTCCAGAAGTCCAAAAGGGCTTCACAGGTCTTTATATCTCCTGCCTTTATATCTCCTGGAGACCCAGAGCTTGCACCAAGGCTGACTTTCAAGAGGGGTTGAAGATCCCAGGAAATACAGCTGTTGAGCAGGTAGGTAAAGGAAATATCTTCTTCATGAACTCAAAAAGCAAGGCAAAAATGTTTTGGTGAAAAAAGCTGACTATCTTCTGTGTCAGAGCTCAAAGTAAAAATCCAGGCCTGAAAATATGGGTGCTAGTTGGCTGGGACTTTTTTTAGCTGAAGATACATTATTTGCTTATAATCTAACAGCAGAAGGAGCTGGTTTTGATTACTTACAGCAGTGTAAATTTGCCACAGTGAAAATTTAACCAAAACCAGAAAGAGTATTAAATAAAGTAACAATTCAAAAAATTCTCTTGTAGTAAGTATTTAAATAATTTTATTTGGGGGGGCATTTCTGATAGGTGAATTTTCCAAATTATGGCATTTAGCAGCATTCATAAAATATCTATTTTAGAAAAAAGAATTCAAGGGAAATCTTTGTATGAGGAAGCAGCATGAGTATGGATTCCATTTTTATTTAATTGCTTAAAAAATAAGTAAGTGTTTTTCATGAAATGTACATAAAAGACATAAGATATCCAATAGCACATTTATGCCATTGCAGGAAATAGCACAATATGAGAATAATATGCCACGAGAAAAAACTTAAGATTCTACTAATATGTTAATGAAGATAGTTCTGTTAGGTTTTGCTTGTTTGTTTTTTTCTTTATTAAGGTGTTTGTCATTCTTTGATACATTTCTTTTAAAATGGCATAATGTCTAAAATGTGCAGAATACTGGAAATCACTGGTCCTATATGTTGGTTACATGTGCATTTCTCAAGCTCTCATGTGTGGTCACTGTAACTTTTTTTTTTTCTCCTCTCAACACAAAAATACCAGCATTGTTTTCACTACATCTACCTTGTCTAAGCTATTATAATGTGAATTAACATTATTTGCCCCCTCCAGCCATCACAGAGAGAGAAAGCAGTATAAAGTCAATATGAAGCAGTATAAAGTCAGTATAAAGCAGGATTGCTAAGTGAGGGAATTGTCTTACATTTTAGGACAGCATTGTTTAGTAGTTGTAAGTTTAGGGCATGCAGGTTTTTGCTACCAAATATTGAAAAAAAGGGTCTTTTCCTGAATTACCTGTCTACCATTTCTTTAATTTCTTTCCAAACATACCCATTTGTCCATTTATCTGAACTACATCTTTATCTGACACAGCACTGCTTACCACCCAAATCAACAAAAGTTGTATCTCCTTTATGTTGATATAAGAATGTTCTTTTCCTTTTTATCCTCCTCCTGTGAGTCATTAAAATACTAGACAAATTTTGTTTTTGTTTAAATCCTGTACAGAGGCTCAGGAAACCTGTTTTGTGGTGGTGACTCAATGCACAGTGACACTAAGAATTGTTCTCCAGAGAGAACCCCAATGCTGATGTGTTTGCCACCACATAAATGGGTCCTTTAGACTGTGTGATTTTTCTTCCAAGGATGTTGTAAGGATAACTTCATCTTCTCTCTCCATTCCCTTCCCCACAAGGGTGAAAACCGGTGCTTTCAGAGCAAGAGTAGTTTCATTTATATTTCTTCTGGTAAATTAGAACAACCGTGGTTTCAACAAGAACAATACAGATTTTAATGAAATCATAAAATTGTTGGGATTAAAAGGGGCTGTATGGATCATCCAGTTCCACCCCCTGCCATGGGCAGGGACACCTTCCACTATCCCAGATTGCTCCAAGTCTGGCCTGGGACATTTTCAGAGGTGGGGCAGCCAAAGCTGCTCTGGCACAGCTCTCTCTGCCTCACCACCCTCATAGGGAAGAATTTCTTCTTAGTACTTAGTCTCAACACAGTCTCTGTCAGTTTAAAGTTATCACCCCTTATTCTATCACTGCATATCCTTGCAAAAAGTCCCTCTCCAACTTTTCTGTAACCCCTTTAGGTACTGGAAGACCACCAGAAAATTTCCCTGGTGCATCCTCTTCTCCTGGCTCAACAACCCCAACCCTCTCAGACTTTCTTAATAAGAGAGCTGATCCAGCTTTTTGATCACCTTTTTCATGTCACACTAATATTTATATTTTTGGAATCAGACTAATAATTTTTCTTAGCTCTGACTGGAATGCCAGTCCATGAGTCATGATTCTTTACCTCTTTCCATCTTGTTTAATGGAAAAAAATAATTATGTGCTGTTCTTGCTTTCTGTGCAGTTTTACTTAAAATAATAAGTTCCTGTTTTTCCTTTCTATCTGCTTGCCTACAAAGGAGAGTAATATAGAATGACAGCTTCTCAAAGCCTGACCTCTGAACCATGTTCAGGGAGATTGAGCAAGATGATTAGTAAAACCAGCACAGGTGACAGTATGTCTCAGCATGTATAAGGGAGAAGAAACATTCTGGTATAAGCCCTAATGGTTTTGATGAATTTTAACAAGCACTTCAAAACCTTGTCTAGACTGTGAAGACAACTTCTATGTGATGAAAATTCTTGCATGATGAGTGTTTCTGTGTAATGCAGACCCATTATGGTGGGGATCTAGACTCTCCTCGAAAGACACAGCAGATTTTTACCTGGTTATTTCTCTGGTGGCTTGGCCCCGAATGGACACCAAGTGCCCAACCAGCCACTCTGTCACTCCCTTCCTCATCTGTCCAGAGAGGAGACAATACACTGGAAAAAAACCATATGAGTCAAAATAAAGGCAGTTTAATAAAACAGAAGCTACATGTGAAAGCAGAGGAAAAAATATTTATTCTCTGCTTGCCTTCAACAGGGAATGTCCAGCTGCTTCCCAGGATTCAGCATGCATGGCAGCTACTCCAGACAACAAATGCTGTAATAAGGGATGCATCCTTAGTCTCTTTTAAGAGAATAAACTTCTATTGCTGAGCTGAAACCAAGGGGGTTTGTTGGGTCAGCATTCCTGGCTGTGTCTTCTCCCAGGACCTTGCCCACCTCCAGCCTAGTGGTAGGGGTGGGGGGATGTTGGAGAGATGCCACTGGGGCTGTGCCAGCACTGCTCAGAGTAGCCAAAGCAGTGGTGTGGCATTTCCAGCACCTTTCAATGCACAGCACAGCACTGGGAGGCTGCTACAGGGAATTTAACTCCATTTCAGACTGACAAAAAGCAGCTTCTTAGCACTAGTGGAAAAACATGTGATTTATTTTATTGGTTCTTGTGGGGTTTCTTGGCCTGTTGTCCATTAATACTCAAGGCACCTTTCTAAGAGCTGCTCAAAAAGATGGAAAGAACAGACAACTTTTTGTTCACTCTCAAAGGGTCTCTGCCTCCCTGAGAATATTTGAGGATTGACAAGCCTTCATAAAAATTTGATGGCCACTCCTTCAATTCATTAGGTTCTAGCCAATGTAAACAAATTATATCTGTATTTAATGATTTGAAATTTTCAGTTTCATGGCATGTTTTAAAAAGTGTGGCATTTTTTCACATTATTCACGGTCGATAGGCAATGTAACCCTATGAATCATAGGCAATTTAGCTATGATGTAAGTTCTTTATTTAAGAGGTTTCCTTAGGTTTCAGTACATACAGAATCAAAATCTTTTCTCTTAAAATAGTTTGCAACTTAGTTTGCAGTATTTGGCAATTTTCTCTTGAACATTCACATTTAGCATTTACCATAATGGTTTTGTGCTTTAATTCCCTAAATCTGAGACTCAAATTCCTATACAAAATTAAAGTTTTAGCATTCACAAGACAGCATGAGTGAAAATAGAGAAGGAGTTAGGTACAATTTTCTGATTCTGATTACATTAAGGAACCTGACCAACCATACCCCTGTGCCACATCTGTTCCACACATAGATGTATAAACCTATCAGGACTTCTAAAATGAGAGACAGGTTCCAAAGGGTTGTTTAGAAACCACAGTATGAATTCATAGATTGCAAGGAATCAATCTGTGATGCATTTACATTGGTTTCAAATGAGACTCTGGATATGGGCTAGGCTGTGAAATTATTCCTGTCACCAGATGCTGTTTGTCTGCTTCTGTGCTCTAATTGCTATCAATAATTAAACACAGGTCTCTGATTCATATGCACAGAGGCAGAGATTCTTAAATTAAACATTTTAAAGTCATTATAGTACATTTTATATGTTCAGCTAAACAGTGCACTCAGGCTGATTATGATTAAATACACTGATACCAAATTACATATTGATTCCATAAATATCAACGGATACCCAGAACAAATAAGACTCCTAGTAAATAGAAGGAACATTTTCATTTCATATGACTAACAGAAAGTAGCTTATGTTCACTTATATATGATATGTTATGTTGCACATTGAGCAAAAAGATGGCATCTCCCAGCTGACCTGCAGAAAACCCAAAATAATTTCCATCCATTTGGAAAACATCAAACAGGAAAACAGTGGGATACACCAAAGTTTGTGTGAGAGCCACTTGAAAATCCAAGTTTGAATGCAAGTGAAGCTTACACTTGTTAATCAGTCTGTGGCAGGCACGATCTTTTCCAAAACTGTGTCCCCAAGGTCATTCTCACTCTCTTTAGCTAGAATACAGTCTTCAGGAAAAAAAAAAAAAAAAAAAAAGTTCTCTTTGAAGATGTGCTTACCCTTTGGCAGTCTGTACAAGGTGATGACATATTTTTTATGATGATTGCTATTAGTCATGCTACCATCCTGCACAAAGGTTTGGCACACTCTCAAACAGAGGTATGATGATGATGATGATGAGCCATCTCTAGTGATTCACTCTTTCCACTCCAGCCACTGAGATCACTGTAGCATGACCACAAATATCACATTTTCAAAGTGAAGATCCTCTGATGTGCCTGTTCAGACATTATTAATCTGTTTTCTCCAGACCTTTGGGACGGTTGTCTCTGCTTCCAGAATGCCATTAATACCATCTTTTTTTTGTGACTACTGGTCATCATGAGAAGATTTCAAATATCCCTTGGCTACAGTTTATTTCATTTGCAAGTACAAGCTAGGTTGTCTTTTTTAAATCTGCATCTAGGAGTGAGCTACTTTCAAATTCATGTAACTTTCTGTGTTTGCTTTGATAAGCTGCCACTGAATAGTTCTGAGAAGGCACAAATTGGGAAGAGAGTCTTGTTGGACAGAGGTTATTGAAAGAGTATGTCTTTCATTAGGCTTTGAAGGGCCCCATTCTGTTTGCAGAACAGCTCTTAAAACTAGTTTATCTGTTGCTAATAGAGTCCCAGAAGTGTTAGCTCTAGGGAAGTATTTGGAAAAACAGTGTGCCTGAAGTATAGTGTGTGCCATGGCATTTTATACATGCTTCACTGCTGTACACTGTGGAAATCAGAAGGTGACTTTCAGTCTGAGACATTGGCAAAAAAATCGTTATAAAAAATACATCATTTAAAGTTCTTTCTCTCAACTCACACTTCCAATCACTTAGGTTCTCTTCCACAGGTTTTGTTATCAGAACAGAATCTGTCATTTTTTTGAAAAATCAGTTCAGCTCCTAAGATGACCAGTGCAAATCACCAGTTGTTTCTACAGTCAAATGCATTTCTGAAAGAAGCTGTTGTTGCTCAGGATACGAGATAATTTAACTTTATTGCTTGACACAATGTGGGTACTTAACCATAATTGTCAAATTGTCATTTGTCATTCTAGATGTACTAGAGGTTTATGTGCCTATGCCTCCAGCTTCACTCCAAAAAAGCAGAGGTCTCTCCTAAGTGCTGTGTCATGCATGTCTCAGATTTCTAGGATATTGAAAGTGGCATTTATGTTGAAGAAAGCTGACTTATTGACACATCTTTATCTATTGCTGGTAGAGTCCCACAGGGGTTAATGTTCATGAAGTACTTGGAAAATGAAAGTGCCCAAAGTATAGAATGTGTCATCACACAGTTAACCAAACTATAAATCTTCAATCAGATGTTGTTTGCTGTTAGCTTGAATTTTTTGTATTGCTTTGCAATAGCTCTACTCTACAAATGAACAAAAAAAAAAAAAAAATTGCCAGAAAAAATTTTCCAAATTGACTGCCACATTTTCTAATGAGCTGATATTATTGTCCAGAGCAGCTTAGTAACCTGTTAAAAAGTTCAATTGACATTACTTATTTTAAGACCTTGTTTACAGCTGCTCACAACTTTACAAGCCCATAATTCTGAGGACTAAAAAACTTTATGTACATATGGTGCTTCGTGCACAGACTGTACACATAACTAGACCACTCAAAATATTGTTGAAGTTTTTTAGCCAAAACAGCTCAAATACCTCATATTATAAGCAAACTAGAGAAATAATATTCTGTTTTGTTCCCAGAAAACTCACAGTTAAAACCATAATAATGCAATCATTTTCTTTTCACATCTGTGTGTTGTAATACAGGCTGTGCATTTGGCAGGGATGTGGCCTTAGCAAACCAACTGAGCCACTTAAATCAGTCCCTCCCTGGGAATTATTTAATGTTGGAATTATGTACATGGGTTCCCTATCTGTTCCATAAAGCTTATGTATCCTAGGGATCAGGCTCATGGAATAATGCAGACTTCTGTTAGTAGGATTCCACCTCAAAAGCTAAAAGGGGAATAAATATTAAACAAAGTGGTAGACTGGGAAGGAAATATAATCTGATAACTTAAATGAAGTCCTGTTTGCAATGGATAGATAGACTGATGACTAGTGAGGTGTGAACACAATTATTGGAGGTTGTAAAGTGAGCTCACATGTTTGTAAACCTGAAGGAAAACAGGAGGAATAAATATCATGAAAGCTTTGATAAACAGGTTTCATGCATATTAGACATACTTTTAGTGGTAAAAGGTCCACTTGGGGACAAATCCTTTTCCTAATGTGCAATGAAGCACAAAATCTGTACCCTTCCTCCTCCTGTGCTTCGGACATCTCTGGTGAGAGCAGAAAGGTGAATTTTGTGGTCTCTGAAAATGGGTAAGTTTATTATCCAGTTTTTCTCTTGCTGAGATCTTCTGCCTGCCCTGCTATCTCTCTCTGGCCATTCATTCTAGAGCTCCATTCTTACAAGTTAAAAGATATGACAAGCTAATAAGGATTTCTCCTTCAGAATGCAAGCAGAACTTTTGTCTCTTCCTTCACAAAACCTTTGTCATTTCTTCCCTATGCATCCTACTTTCCAGAGCCCATCTACTTTCTTCCCAAACCCTTCCCTAGAATTTTCCAAGTTCCTGTTTCTTTTTGGCCTGTCTGTTGGACAAGAGGCACTACAGGGAGTGCAGTGAATAGGATGATTGGTTATTTGCCTCTCAACTGCTGAGTTGGTCAGGCAGAATGTGAATTGTTCAGCAGGCACATGTAATCCTTAGGCTGTATTTTCGTACATCTCAGTTGTGAGTACTTTAAAATATTTAAGATTGCTTCTCATGTCTGCAGTTTGGCTGATATTAGCCAGAGGCATCCAGAGTTATTGTGAGAGAGAGGACCAACAGAAAGAATCAGTCACAGAGACAGAAGTGATGCCATCACATCAGGTTTGCCCTCTTAGGAAATCAGACTAAAATGTTGGACACTTTTAGTATTAAGAAATTTGATTGCTGCCCCAGAGAATTTCCTCACTGAATCTGCCATAGCTTTCTTATATGATGGTGGACACGTCACTTCAATCATCTAAGTATGATTTCAAACACAAAATTCAGTGGAACTGAGCTCTGGCAACCAGGCTGAAGTAACTAGGGCTTGTGCTTTAAAAACACATAAACTACAATATAGTACTAAGAACTCTGAAAACACGAGCCCTCTGGGACTGGTGTGGGACATTGAATTAGGGCAGGCTCATGGCCTGAATTTTTCTTGCAGGCATTTAAGAAAACATTTGGGTTCTTAAAGTGACATTTGGATGAAATTTAGAAGCAGAGGTGTAGGAAGACAGCTCTGAAAAAACATGTTTACTTTTAACTACTTGCTACCTTGGTGAAGTAGGGATCCTTAGTAGGATATTACGAATTAGCAGATTCTGAACATGTGCTTTGCTTTTTAGTTTCCAGTGATTTCTCAAAACAAAGTACTTAACTAGTCCTCAAAGAAAACCATTCTATAGTTTGGTGGTGGGATGGAAATGGTTTCAGTAATATCACAATCAGCCACAATGGTACCAGCTAGAGATTGTGACTATCTGCTGGTGTAAAACTCACAACTATATCCTTTCTGGTCTTACCAGATCCTACAGCCAAATTCTAAGCTTAAGTCTTCTGTCTTCCTCAAGCTCCTTGTCATGATTTTCACTCCTGTCACCTCCATACAGTTAATTCTGACCTGTTAGTATTTATATCACCTAGGAGTAACAATCCATGGTCACATGCTTGCATTTAAATTATTCTAAGAATACTTTTTGTTTCAAGTTTCCTGTGGATGCTCAAATACTGAATGCTGCTGTCACATCCATCTCTGTAAACAGATTTTACATTAGACAATTGTGCTGTCATTTTTCATTTATTTAACTGGATTGCCATTGGAAAGAGAAGATTGCTGAGGGAAAGATCTCCATTATGAGCAACAGGAAGTACATTTTTTGTGTCACGTTGTTTTCCAGAAAGATAGAGACAACCCATTTTCTATTGAATTTCCTTAGGGAAACCATGCCAAGCTGAATTTATGTACATATGGCAAATTAGGCTGGGAACAAGATTCCATTACTTTAATTGGAAAGTGAAGCTTTCCATGAAAGAGCCAAGCTAGTAAGATGAGGCTGGAGGGCCAAGGTTGATCTGCACTGACATGTGATCCTCAATATGTGTCAGAGAATTAATTACAGCTTTTGATCATTGTGTTGTATATCATCGTATTTTGTGCCTGTAATCCAAATGTCTGTTGTGTTTTTTCAGCCAGGTCATCCCACTGAAATATTGGTCTTTTCTTAAAGTGTCAGTTTGTGGGACATCTTGCAACACCCATCAGAACAAGCTGGAGATGCTGTGGGTTGAGGTAATCTCAAAAATTACTTTGAAGGGTGTAAACATTCACTAGATGAGCAAATCCACAGCACAGATAATCCAGACTTCAACATGTCTGAATATTGAGTACAGGAATGAGCAAGATTTTCTAAGAGACTTTTGTGTATCTACTAGTTGAAGTCCAAGATGAGTATTCAGAATTTTCCTCACTAAATTCCATTCATATAGGATCTCTATGTAATAATCCCATTGGAAAGAATTCAGGGAACCTTGGTAAACCTATGAATATTTCCAATTCTTATGATCTAATGAGAAAATTCAAAAAAATTATTTGAACCATTATCTTCTATACTGAAAAATTTAGGAGAGTTTAAATCTCACTAATCAGGATGTTAGTAATGTCAAAAACATAAAGTAGATGGCCCACTGTAACACTGGGCACCATTTGAAACATAAAAGTGGAAAATATTTTTTATCTGCTATCTATGAAAATTAAAAACAACAAAAAATGCATACTTAATTCTGCTACTTCTTATTTAATTAAATGAAATGCATTGTTCTTTTTTTCTAACAATATGTCTTTACATCTGAGATAATTACTTTCTAACCCAAAATCTTGTGAGAAAATATGGAAAATAACTTTGATTCTCATTTCCAGCAATTCAATCTCTGTCTAGATTTCAACATAAAATGTGTGGAGTGTTCCTTTCGTATTTTGTCTGTCTTCTTTTTTTTTTTTCTTTTTTTAATATTATAGCAGTTGGCTCCTTTAAACTTATCTGCATGATGTGGAAGCTGTATCAAGCACTCTTCATGTTCTCAAGAACCCCTAACAAAAGCAGCTCTCAAGATGTGATGCATACCATATTAAGCAAAAATTCAGTGGAGCAGAATTGTAGTCGTAGATTCCTCTCTTGGATTGTCAGCCGCTTGCATCACTACATTATTAATTTTTTCATCCTTGCTGTGCTACAGAGCTGAACAACCTCTTTTCCTCCTTTCTTCCCTTCTCCCTCCCTCCTTGTGTTCTGCTTTTGAATTAGTTTGCAGTGAAATTTGTACAAATTCAGGCTTCAGATTTTATCATAGTCACATTTCAGAGAATTCTACAGATGCATTGAAGAGTAAATCTTAATTTCTGTCTGTTACTGGCCAATATGTGAATGATTTGGACCCATCAGCCTAGAGGATGTACAGTGGGAAGAAAACAGGGACATAAGGGAGGAAGGTACCCACTTTCTTCCAGCAATGAAGAATTGAACCCCTCACCATTTGGCAGATTCGTATGGATGAAAATCAAAGAGCTCCAAGATGATCACTTGAGCTCATATAGTTCAATCTTCATAGCACTGATGTAGAAATAATTTGGCTCAGAAATCCTAATGCTATATTTAGTTAAATGAAATTACTTCTCATAAATGCTTTTATCTGGATGGTGCACTTGGTTTTCATCTGCAATTTCCATTTGTTCCTGTAGCAGCTCCAAAAGCCCCACCCCACCTTAAAAATTTAGATTTTACTGACACTGTTTTTCAATTTTTTATTTGATGTGTTTCCCTTCCCCAAAGAGCATACACTGTGTCAGGGAAACATCACTTGGAATAGAGAGCAATGTAACAGTATGGTATCAGATTTTCAATGAATTTTGGGAGTATACTTGATCTTTAAAAACTAAGCTCCACACATTGTAATATTAATTTGTATGCTTAAATTGAGGGATGTTAGCTTTAAGAACTTCAGTCAGAGCTCTCACATCTGATGAAGACACACACTAAGTGCAGAATATTTGGGATCAAACATTTACTTGTAGATATGGATTTTTACAGGATTTTTAAAGATAAAAACCCTCTTTCTTCTTCCCTTCCTCTCTTTTTTCACTGTGACTCCAGTTTCCTCTGCCTTATGAGTGTTTCATCTGTGCAGAATAGTAAGTGTTGCAGCATTTCCACAATTAAACTCTGTAAATGTTAACAGTAATACCTATGTACCATGTAATCCTTGAAGCCAAGACAAAGAGCAGTATTAAGAGTGAAATTGGTATATATTGCATTAGTTGCCCTTGCTAAATCCCCTCTGTAGTGCAGAGTCTGTAGTCTGACTTTCAGAGAATTTCTCCAATGTTTGAGACTTTAAAAATTGAACCTCCTGCTGGAGAGAAGCATTTGCACATGTAATATTCAGCTGCCATTGGTGCTATGACAGAGAACTGCTTGGAATGAAGATGAGAAAGTGCATCTCCATCCTTAGAGGATTGATCTAAGCCCTGTGCTCATGCTGCATATTTATTTTCTGACCCAGTATAGTATTACATTGGAAAAATATCATTAGGTACGTTTCTGATTTTAAAGACTGTTCAGGATATTTCCACAAGAAATAGGAGCACAGGAAAGATTTGAACCCAGTTATCATGGAATGTTCCAGTCTCTGATGTCCTAGAAGGAAATGGGGCTCTCCAGATGCCTTTTTTCTGGTGCCTGCTACATCAGTCATATCTGAGGAATGGATACAAAACAAGTGCTAAGAAAGGAACTAATTGCCTCACTTCTTCACATACCAGAGCAAGCATTTTTGAGCATGGCCAGAAAATAAAACATCTTACAGGAAGTCCTTCTTATTATTCTAAGGTTCTCAAGAGGTTCACAGTCTTAAACATAAGTCCATCAGAGACCTGAAGGTTTGAATTTTATATTAAAGTTCATAAAACTGGAGTTAGGTGAGATTTAAGCCTTAAACATCTGAGTTTTCAGTCCTTATATTTATCAATTAAATAAAAAACATAAAAGGCCTGTTTGTTAATGAAGGATTAAATTTCTAAAGAAATCTGAATGAAATAGGTAAGAACTTAAAATTAATTTGAGCCTTCTAATACCATAATACTTCTCCAAAATCTCAGCCTGTCCTTCTCTAATAAAACCATTTTTTTATATTTGAGTTATACTTCAACTGCTGAGTAACAGGCAAAAGAGATCCATGAAAAAAATAAGATTTTGATTCTGCCTCCTATTTTTAGCATTGTTTTTATCAAAACCTTTACTTGAAGAGAAAATTAAATTTTCTTTTTCTCTACAGGCAGAGGTTACTAATATGAAAGAATATTCTGTCTGCTAAGGTATTTATAGACCTGGCTAAAAGTGTAAGAGTTGTTCTGACTCACCTAGACTGCAGAGCCTATAAAATAGATACAGGCACAGTAGTTTTACTAGCTCACACATGAAAACCAGCAGAAACTAGCTGTTAACAAAGTGAAACTGTCAATTGACATCTTTCCTGGAAAATTTAATCTTAAAAATAAAGTAAGAAATGTCATAGGAATTATTAGTAGCTGCTGCCTCCAAAACCAAGGTCTGCTTCTTGACACCTCATAACACAAATGTGCTAATAACCCCCAGAGACCTGATTTTGAGGCACTTTGGAAAGACTGTGAGTTCCAGTATGTATGGATTTAAATCAATCTGAAAAAAAATTAATGGCAAGAGTGAGTGCTTTTCTTTTTTTCCCTTTCTTCATCCACCATGTAGAAGTGCAGAAATGTCTTGAAATGAAAATAAAGGAAAACAAAATAAATGTTGTATGCTCAGCAAAACATTGTTCAAGCTGCCCAAATTCTGAAGACATGGAAGTACTGCTTTTCCTTGGAAAAACCTTGTCACCCATCAAATAACCAATGTTGTTTCCTCAATGTACAAATCACTGCTAAATTATTGAAATTATATCCTTCACTCAGTCTTACAATTCTATCAAGACATTGGTCTACACAATGCCATTATGAAGAAGAAAAATGCTTGGGTTTTTTTTCTTTCTAATGAGAAAATGCAGTTGTAGGCTCCTCCTGTAGCCTTAGGAATGGAGATCAGACCTAAAACTATCACATCAAACTTCATGAACCTGGCATTGATGACTTCCAGGTCTGGGGTATCCACAACTTCTCTGGGCAACCTGCTCCAGTGATCCCTGGGGCATGACTGAATCTCATGTTGAAAGCATTGATGTACACTTCTACACAGCTGTAGATGAGCTATAGGATTGCCTCAGCTGCTTAAATGACACAGTATAATGAAATTTGAGGCAGGCTGCCTAGACCAACCATTTTAGCAGGTACCTCTGCCCCACCTCTGCTGCTCCAGGTCTGTACAGGTGTCCTGTTCACCCTTGTATTCACTAGTTCTCTGTGAAAGTTTAGGGCTTTTAGTGACTCTAAACACATGCTCAGAAGAAATTCAACCAAGTCCCAGAGAGGGAAAAGTTCATCTCTAGATTTGTAGGCCTGAAATTCAGCGGATGTGCTAGAGAATTATTCAGTTACAAAAATCCGTACCTCTTGTGACATTTCAGAAGCTTTGTGGTATCTGGTGTAGGCATATGGGACTGGTAAATACAGCCCAGGAAATGTACACCATGCTGCAGCAGAGACTGGAAGCCATGCTGAAGTATTTCACTGTAGCACTGAATATTAAAATACATGAAGATTAAATCAGTAACAATCTAGGGAAATAAGTCACAAGGCCAAATAGGCAGCAAGGTGAATCTTCAGTGATAAGCCCAGGGTTGTGTGTGTGTGGCACTCAAAATTTGCCTTTAGGCATTTAAGAAGTGTCAAAGGCTGAGAGATGAGACAGGGAGGGATGCTGACTCCCTTCTACTGTCTAATTGTGGAGCTAACTGAAGTGGAAATTAAGCAAAGCACGACTACCTAAATCTACCTTTGTAGATCCCTTTGAAGTTGTTTGACTTTCAGAGTGTTGAATGTTCTTCACTTCCCAAAACCAGGGACTGATATTGGTATTCTTGCTGGGGTTTTATTTTGTAAGCATGGCTGGAGGGCTTGATTTTCATAGGTGCTGAATAGTATTAATTAATGTCTGTAGTTTGGCACCTGGCAACAGCAGAACTCAAAATTATATGCTATTTTTGAAAATGTGAAACTGTCTTCAAGCTCCAGGGAAACATTCTACAGAGATGGAAAAGGGCTATTTTCCCAGCTTCACCTCATACATATAAATCTCTGAGTTTTATTTTTAAGTGTTGGCTGACTTTGGGGAGGGATTGGAGGGGATTGGGGGGACACTTGTTTAAAATAACTTGGGTTACTTTTTTCTTTCTTAAACAGAAAAAATTATGTTTTCTTCACACATAGGCATGGGAATCTGAAAAACAGCAACAATTCATTTGCAGGTGGGGGAGCCACTTTTTCCAGCCCTATGTGTGTGTTTGGGGACTGTCTGCTTTGGGAAGTGTACAATCTCTGTCACTTAGCAACCACACTCCCTCTTCTTGGAGCAGCAGGAGGATGCTCTGCGCATGTATGTGCACCAGTAATCTGGTTTTCAGACCGCAGAAGGTCCTGTTGTGATACAGTCAGCCAGACCACATACTGTGATATTTTCCAGATGATCAATCCATTTAGATTCGGTGCAGGCAAAATCTCATTCAGCTTCTTTTAATGTTCTGTCTCTGAGCTGGAAGAGCTTGAGATAATTTTTTGCTGGAAAAAGGAAGGGAATATTACCTGGGCAGTGAGTTCCTAGCCTGAGTTTGTACTGAAGAGCCTGTTGCAAGCTGTGTGAAGGGAAATATACGAAATGCTGCTTTAGAACAGAGAGAAATGTGAAGAAGTTACAGCCACAGATATGAAGAGTCATTACTGTTTGGCAGGACAGAAAGGCCATCACTTAATTGGTTAAGAAACACACAAGATTCACATGATTTTCTCTCTGGACACTTGTCAGAAGAGCAATGAATCAGCAGTGGGGTGGTTATGTATCCTTGTGCTTGTAGTACCTACAGGGGTGCACGTTCGTCATCCGGCGCTGATGGCTCTGAGACGTACACTAGATGGTGCTTGCACAACACTGGCAGCAAACGTGTGTCTGTCTCGAGATGTGTCAGCAGCTCAGTGCTCCACCTCCCCCTCAAGTATTTTCTGTGATGAACACTCTGTTCCATTAAGTGGAGTCCTGCATTAAATACAGAAAGCTCATGTGTGACATAAAAAAAAAAAAAAAAAAAAAATTATTTGCTATTTCGCTGACCAAAGCAATGAAGAGATAAAATTACCTTTTTTTTTTTCATATCTATAGATATTTTTACATGTGTTTCTGTATATACACAGTCTTGGCAGCTCCAAGTTTCTAAAGACAGAGACTTGCTGTCGTGAAACCTTTTTCATGTTACTTTTATTAAAGTGATACACATGCACAAAACTGAGATGAAAGGAAAGGTTCTCTACTCTGTGTTTGTACAGCACAAAACACCACTCAAGTCTTAACTCGTATCTAAAACCTACCATAAGCTATCATGAATTTTTGAAAAGGAGAAAAAAAAAGAAATAAAAGAACACATATCTTCCCCATTTCATCAGCATTGTCCCAGAAAAGAAAAAGAAAAGAAAAAAATAAAACACTGAATGCTAAAGGGAATTATCCTTGTGAATTATTAAAATAAAGTACACATTGTGTAAAAGCTTTTTATATATCCCTGGGATGTATGAGAAACTAAACAGAAGAAAACCAGAATCGATCATTTTTATAATTCTGTGTGGTCTCTAAATGATGTATATTTCGACAAATGAACTCTTGGGGTTTAGTCAGAAAAAAGAAAAAAAGAAAAAAAAAAAAGAAAAAAGAAAAAGATTCAATAATTACTGACAATAATTCAAGTGTCAACATAATATTTATGGTCACCCTACCCAGCTCAAGCAGGATAAATGCACTATCCGGATATACTATATATTGATTCTCAGTCCTTTGTTTTTAAAGTCCAGACATAGTAATTTACAATAATCCAATAATCCAGTTATACGTGTTTAAATCCAGATTTTTTTTTTAGGATTTTGTTTATTTCAGTCAAGTCTGGAGGTTCATATACTTAGGATGCAGACTAAAATCAAATGTGATTGCTTTCAGTGTCCGCACATTGTGAGCAAGTCTGGATTTTGGACAGGGAAAGAGAACCGGATAGCAGGGCTAGGGGAATGAGGATTGCCAGTAAGAATAAAGAAACTAAGCCAGGTTTGTTCGGCTTCATGCCAACATGTGAATCCAAAGATTCCAAACCAAATTGTGCTGCCAAAACACACCAAAAAAGAGCTCTACAACAGTTTCCTCAGTCTTTTTATACCCAAATTCATTGCACTCCAGGTGTTTGTAAGAGGAACAGTGGTGGCAAGCCACACTCTGCACTTCATTAAAAGGAGCGGGATGCAATGATGATTAGGGTAGTGAGTGCAGCTGTTCCTGCAAGAGTTTTGGAGCTGTATATCAAGGCCCAGTTGCTGAAGGTATAGCAGAAGCAGATAAACAAAAACAATATTAACCAATGGATTCTCAAGACCCAGGATATGCCAGGCACTTCATTCAGCTGTGTTTTTACACCACCTTGCCATGTTGACTCAAAGAGAGGCTAAGTTTGCCAATGATACTAAGTTGGGAGGAGCTGTTGAATCCCTCAAGGGCAGAGAGGTCCTGAAGAGAGACCTTGACAAATTACAAAGATGGGAAATCACCAACTGTATGAAGTTCAACAAGGGAAAGTGCCAGACTTGCCAGACCTGTGATAGGGCAGCCCTGGGTATATGGAGAGAGTGGGGGATGAGATCCTGGAAAATAGTGCCAAGGAAAGGGACCTGGGGGTCAGTGGCAAGTGGAACTTGAGTCAGCAGTGCCCTGGCAGCCAGGAGGGACATCCCTGTCCCGAGGACGTCAGACCCAACATCACCAGCTGGGCAAAGGAGGGGATTGTCCCTCTCTGCTCTGGCAGAGAGTATTCAAGGGCTGCCTCACCTTGAACACTGTGAGCAGTTTTGGGTGCCATGGTATAGGAAAGAGACAGAGATCTTACAGGGTATCCAAAGGAGGGCTATGAGGATGGTGGAGGATCCAGAGGCAAAACAGTATGAGAAGTGGTTGAGGGCCCTTGGTCTATTCAGCTGGAAAAGAGGAGGTTGAAGGGGAACATCATCACTGTACACAACCATATATAAATTCTGTCTATATCTCATGAGAAGCTGCAGAAGGGCAGGCACTGATCTCTTCTCTGTGGTGACCAATGACAGGACATGAGGGGATGGCCTGAAGCTCAGTCATGGAAGTTTACACTGGATGTTTGGAGAAGGCTCTTCCCCCAAATAGGGGTTAGGCACTGGAACAGGCTTCTCAGGACAGTAGTCACAGAACCAAACCTGGTAGAGTTCAAGAAGCATTTTGACAATGCTCTCAAACACACAGTGGGATTCTTGGGGTGTTCTGCTCAGGGCCAGGAGCTGGACTTTGATGATCTTTACAGGTCCCTTTGAACTCAAGATATTCCATGATTTCATGATCTTCCTACTTTAATTTTTCTAAAATACCAGGAGCTTCACTGACTTCACAGAGAAGGAAGAATGTGCTTTGAAATGGGGCACGACATACTAGCTTCCAAGTGGCTGACCACGGAGTAAGGTCACACCAGACAATGTCTGCATCTGGATTTTGTTATTTAGAGAAGCAACAACACCTGTTTCCCATTTATGCAGAAGAATTAGCTCCAAACCTGGCTGCTATACTTCCATTTGAATCCAGGAGGAGTCAGATGCCAGGTGCTGGCTTTTGCAGCTCTGTTTCACAAGGAGTTAGCTTGGTTTATTATACACTGTAGACGTTCTAGTTACAGGCAGCCCTGCTTTCTTGTCCTCTTCCCCCCCCATTCCTCCTCTCTGCCACACTTTCCCTGTCTCCCCACCACATTCTCAGTTCACACTGGGAGACAAGACATCTAAACCAGTAAAATCTAGAAGTAAAGCCGTCTCTTTCCCAGACATGCAGGAAGATCAAGAGGATTTCCAAACTGGGGGCTGAATTTTTGTGTGGGGGTGGATGTTGGGAGGAAGCAGGGAGGAGGCACAGGGACAAGTCACATCCGGAGTTTTCGTGACTCAAATTCAGTAAATGTATCACGTCAGACATAGGAAAAACATGTGTCCTGCAGCTGGAGCCAAGGTGTCTGGACTCTCTCAGGTTGGCAACTCTTTCACGTTGCTGTTGTAACATGCACAGTTGATAGTTAATCAAGCAAATGAATAGATCTCACCCTGGCAAAAGAGGCACACCCATGTCTTTCAGAGGGGGCACTGAATCACAGACATTGCCATTTCAGTGTCTGTGTCCGGTGGAAGGGTGTGTGGGGGAGCTCATAACCTGCAGCAAGGCAGTTAAAATAATCGATGAGTGCGTGTTCAATCCCAAGACAGGGACAGGGAGAGGGGGAGGAGGAGGGTGTAGGAAGGGAGAGAGAGAGACAGAGAGGAAGGGAGGGAGGGTGTGGTGGCTA
>VZRH01008144.1:175926-198551 GCA_013397555.1 Urocynchramus pylzowi
TTCATTAAAGAATAAACAAATAGTGAGACAAAGAAGAAAAACTTATTCTGCTGTTTAACTTTCTGTGTTTAACCTTCTGGACTGTAACAAATGCCATTACAGTCAGTACCAATATACAAACTCCAGTGCATTTTTTAAATTTTGCAGGAGATGAAACCAAATCCACTTTATAATTTCTCCAATGTTCTGTAGACAAAGTACTTGGAAAGTGCTTTGATTATATGAATTAATGTATATTACTGACTGTACTGAAAATGGCGGTGGTAAGGGAAAACAGCATTCTGATTTCATGTCAGTGTGACACAAGTCTATTTAAAATAAAATTGTGTCAGGCTGAGGAAATATCAAGTGTAACAATAACAAGTGTACAAATAAAGCATTTAGACCTGTGAAATTTTGTCTTGGTCACACCAGATAGGTTTTTAGGCTGTCAGAACTATAGCACAACTATAAACAGATTATTTCCTAAAGTTTGTGCACTAACTTCTGATACAGAATTGTTTGCAAGTATTAGTCCTACTTCATTTTCAAGTACAATATATATAAAGAGGAAGATAGTGATGTTCGTTGTTGACATAAGAAGGGTTAAAAAAGTGGAAAAGCATTTTCAGTATTTTTGCATACGTCATTTGTCACGTGTAATCCCATTGAAGCGAACAAGACTACTTGGGAATAAAGGCACTGCTCATTGTAAGTAAAGGTAGCAAAATGGGCATGCCAGGTTAGAACAAACCAAACATACATTGAATGTCAATCTACTTTCATTAAACAACAGACCTAGGTCCTACTTAAAACTGTTGGGGATTTGTTGTCTACTTTACCTGTTCTCATATGGCCAAATTATGTTTGCAGGAAAGGACACTGAAATATGAAATATGCAAGTAGACAAATAGTACTGGAAGAATTCCATTGAGGCTCTTCCAGGTTTTGTGTCAGTATTTTCTCCAGTTTTTGAGAATGTGTTTGATACAACAGTGTTTATAGATTTCTGTAAAAATACATTTTCAAAATAACATAAACATGCTTTTTATGATAATGCTAAATGTAAAAATATTGCGTATTGTATGTATAAAGGAGAGGAATCTTTTTTGATTATTTCTTTAGAAAGCTGATTAACTGCTTAAGGGCTAGAGTTTACCAGCCACATTCAAGCAGAGCTAATCCAAAGCCACCAAATGAAAGATGCCCACAGGCTTCAGTGGGGTTTGAAGTGCAGTCACAGAGCAAAACTCTCCTGAGTCAACCCAGAAATGTCACTGGGACCATGGATATGGGGAAACATTGTTTTATCCAATGGAGACTGGGAGAGTTTAGGTCAGTATGACACAATCAGAGTTGTTACAATTTCTGAAAAGGAAAGAACTGAGCTGGAAATGATGGCATCAAAGAGAGTGGGGCATCTCACGAAATAAAAAAGATGGAGGTTTTTGTACGCTGGCCCATAAGTAGTTCCTTATCTCTAAAAATCAGATGACAGGCATCATCTGTCTCCAATGAACACAAAATATTACATTAGGGGATAACAATTCATCTTTTTGAATTAATGCTGGGCTGTGATGATCATCTTTCATTTTGCATCCAACAAGTCGTCACTAATTTTTATTTTTTTTTTTTTTAGTTTTTATAGCAGCTTGAGAGTCAATATTTCTACCAGCTAAATGGCAGTTTTTTTGGGGGGTAGGGGAGCTGGAATTGGAAAGGGAAGCAAATACATTTTTATTAAATCTAAAAAAGCCTTGTAAATAGATTTTTTTTTTCATTTAAATCAATTCTCAGTTTGAAAAGTTGAGTTAGGACGACTTGTAACACATTTTAAACCAGAAAGAGGCAGGAGAGCGAATGTAGGCCTGTACTGAGGTGAGAAATTCTGCTGTTTTATAAAGTATTCAATTCTCATTGTGAATATCTTGAACTCTGTTAAGGATACTGTACTGTATTAAACATGTAAAAAAAAAATGATGTTTGTCTAAGTAGCTTACAAAAATAATAACTCCTTGAATGGGAGACTATCCATGTCTGGAGATCTGTCGTAACTAAATACCTGATTCGTTATGGTGTTGTAACTTAATAGAAGCTATTCAAGAGGAAGCATGGTGTATGAGACTTTGTAAGTTATTTGTGCTGGTTCTGTATGTTGTGCCCTGTGTGTAAGACAAGAATAAACTGCTGCTTTTGTTCATCCCATCCCACCTATTATCCCACCTACGTATCTTTTTTTCCCTCCAAAGATTTCTGCTGTTGTTTGTGTTCATGGTCTACTCTCTCATGCTTCTATCAGAAAGCATTTGACTTGCAAAGTCTTCCTCTTCTCACAGAGGTGGATTAGATTTGTTCTGACAAATACTATCCAGGCACATCACATGTTCTTTATTCCCATCTGCTTGCTGAATATGAGTCCTGAATTGTACTCTGCACTCAGGCTACAGCTAGGAACATGCCCCATGACAGAAGATATGAGTCTTATAGGGACAGATGCAAACAAGAATGAATTCTAATATATTAGGTTGAAGGAGCAAAATTAAAGTCAAATTATCCTACTGTCATTCTAGGCCAATCATGCTGTACCTCTTCCTTGTAGACAAGGTAGTTGTGTCAAGCTCCAGTTTGTCAGGTGAGTTTGGAAGTTGAGGTAGAGAAAACATTAATTCAAGTGCTATACACAAATATAAACATTGCTGTTGTGCTCTCTAAGATTTTTAGGAGTATTTACTGGCACAGAAACTGAAGCCAGAGAAAGAATAATGGAGCTGCAGCTGGAATACAAGCTGACATTTAATGACTCCCATTGTGAACTCCAAAACCTGGAAGGGATCCCTGATCCTTGTGGCAGAAATCACTTGTAGGATTCACTAGCCAGATGTGTAAAATACAACATCTTCCACAGTTAAAATTGGTATATTCTCTCTGACAAATCTCCTGTCCCCAGGAGACAGGTATCAAGTGTAAGACTTCTCTACTCCATCCCATGCAGGCACTTTTCTCTTTCTTGCATTGTACAGTTCTCCTAAAACAATGGTGATTCACATGTTTCATATTCCAGACCCACTTCTTCAGGATGGAGATCAAGAATGTCTTTATGTTTTGATCAGAAATGTCTTTATTTTTTCCAAACACTATGCAGGTGAGCCTCGGGGGGAGTCTCAAAGCTAATGTTCTGATTGCTGTTTGTACCTCAAATTGCTGCAACAGATCACTGAGAGAACCTTGCAGATATCCTCTTTACAGGACAAATCCCCAAGGTCTAGCACTATTCTGTAAGCCCGTTGTATTTTATGGCATTGAGGATAAAAACATGCTTAATATATGGTAAAAATACATAGCCACAGATGGCCATACAAAACACCATTTTTTTTTTTTTTTCCTAAAACAAGATTCAAATATGGTCTATGTAAGCTGCTATATTCATGATGTCTCATGGAGGTGCTGAACAATTCACAGCACTCTTGAGGCTGCTATAACTGGCACTGTCACTTTTTTGCTTTGCTGATGGTGACTCCTGAGCAATTACCTTAATTCTAAAAGTCCTACCCAGTTCTCACAGGCTTCTTCCTTATTTTTAACCCTCCACAACAGAAAAACTGTTGTAACACAACTTTGGTCTGGAAGCAGCACTGTAGGATTGTTTACAGCTGCAGCCTGGAAGAACTTTATAGATGAAAGAAGTTAAATGCTTTACTATGTTTTTGCTATTCCTCCATTGTTATGCCAGTTTTGCCATTGTGTTCTTCTTTACAAAACCAAAGAACATCCTGCAGTCACAAGTGTGAATGCTCTGGTTCCACCACCAGCAACAAAATCAGGAGCTGTCCTGGAAGATCTGTCAACTTCTGCTTGAGCCCTTCAGTCTCAGCTGCAGCACACAGGCCCTCACACCTCACCCTACCCCCAGTGCTCTGCAGTCACCCTTGCCATGCTCTGAAAGACTCCTGGCAGTGCTGTTTATGCCCAGATGGAAGAGCTGCAATACTCCAAGGGCTGGAAAACTTTGGCAACCACCTGGGTCCAGGTCTTATTGCAGGCACCAGACTTCCCAAGATATCACCAGGGCAGGTTGGCAGATTGGGCATCCCTCCCCATGAGGATGGTGTCTCCAGTATCTCCCACCCTCCTTTTCTTCTCTGTGAACACACACACCCTGTTGCTCCAGGCTGAGGCTGGCTCCTATGTCCCATCCCTGGACACTGAAAATCTCACCAGTTTCTGGCATGTGTCAGTGCCCACCCTCACTATTCACTCCTCCTGAAGCTGCAGCAGCCCCAGCCATGTAACTCCCACATATTTTAGAGTTTCTGTAATTGTGTAACTGCTTCTCTTTAAAAAAGCAGCATGTCATTCACCCTGCAGATCCTGTGGGATTTCTTGCTGTGACTCTTTCTGACAGCAACAAGCTCTTAGGTCAGTAAAGAACAGGTTGGGTCTGACTGGAAAATGCTCAGCCTCCTCTCATCCTGATGAACCAAATTTCACTCATTACTGAATCTTTTTCTTCCTCTTTGGACAGTCTCTCAAGAAGGTTTTTTAATAGGTGGCTGAGCTGTAAGAAGATATGATTTTGAGTTTTTGTATGTGGATGTTGCAGCATAGAATTCAGTTTAAGTGAAACATGCATGAATGTCAGGTCCCACTGGGTGACAGGTAAGTGCTGTGCTACTGAAAGCAGCTTCACTGGGGCCAAGCTTGCACACAGGGCTGTGGTAGCAGTCATGTGCAGTAGTTCTGAGTCATATAATTTTGGATTGTGGCTTAAAGTAGAACAGATTGTTTGCAATATAAGTTAATGTTGCAAAAAAGTCCCTGTCTTTCTTCCACGTAAGAAATACTGTGTTATGAAAGGCTCTAGTTCTAAAAAAAAAACCAAAAAACAAAAACCAGAAAAACAACCAAACAAAAAAAACCAAGAAAAAGAAGCACAAAATCCAAGATGGAAAATTCAGTATGCATTGAAACGCACTAAGGCTGTTTTCTTTAGAAATTGAGGGTGAAAAAGTATCATTGTAAAACAATATCATGGCTGTTACACTTCTTTTTTCTAACCAGCTAAGGGTGCTGTATGATGACTGTGATATTTAATTTAGTCTTGAAGACAACCCCAGGGATAACCATGAATTTTCTCTGACAGATGCTGTAAATATTTTGCATGGCTCAGAAAACACAACTGTTTTTATGGAAACAAGTATTTCACAGTATCACTTGCCATATTGATTGCATCTCCATAATACCTTCTCAATTAAATAGCCTTCAGGATTGTGTGAATGAAAGTTTCTGGTTGAAGAGGGAAACCTCTGCATGCCTGCATCTGAAGGGCCTCTGTACACTGATTTGTGAGGCACATAAACAGTATCCTAGCCTCAATTTTCCTTTCAGTATCATGGGATAAAGCTTAACAACATCAAGAGTGGATACTAACTTCATGACTTTGGTTATGAATTATTATTTTTGCTGTTCTTCAGGTTTGTATTGTTGATCTGGGGACTGCATTTTCTTGAGATAAATCCCTCAGAGCTGCATGCTACAATGGATATATATGGACAAGAAAGTAGATGTGAATCACAAAAAGGCATGTAACAATAGAGAATTATCCCAGGCTAAAATCAGAAGTTATATTAAACAGCAATAAAAGGTACAGATAAGTAAATCAGTTTGAAGTGCAGATGAGTAAAATGTTAGCAGAGAAAAGGAGGTAGAACTCTGATACTTTTACAGAACAAACAAAACCAAGGTGCAGTTAGCCCCTGATGCATATTTGTAAGTCCTGTGAGGAGGGGCTGAGGGAGCTGGGAAGGGGCTCAGCCTGGAGAAAAGGGGGCTCAGGGGGGACCCTGTGGCTCTGCACAGCTCCTGACAGGAGGGGACAGCCGGGGGGGTCGGGCTGTGCTCCCAGGGAACAGGGACAGGATGAGCTGAAACAACCTCAAACTGTGCCAGGGGAAGGTCAGGTTGGAAGTCAGGAGGAATTTAGGAATAAGGAAAGGTTGTTAAACATTGGAAGGGGCTGGTGGAGACACCCCCCTTGGAGGTCTTCAAGAACTAACTGTAAGTGGCACTCAGTGCTCTGGTCTGGGTGACAAGGTGGGGATCAGTCACAGGTTGGACATGATGGCTTTGGGGACCTTTTCCATCCTAAGTGATTCTGTGATTCTGTGATGTGTGTTGGCTGTTTTTCACCTGATTCACTCAGTGAAAGCAGCATACCCTTATTTTAGCCTGCTTTGATACACACTATGTTCACTGTCTGTGATTGCCTTTCCTTTGAACAAAGTCTGCAAGGATTGAGTATTGAATGTCTTTATTTGTAGAAAAATTGCCTAAGGAACAGTCAAAGTTTCACTGTTAAGCTGGCCCAAGGCTGATCTTGTCAGGTCTGGACTGACATAGTGATCAGGAAGCTATGATTGTCTCAGGTGTTCCTCCAGTACCAGGAAAAGCCTTTTGCTTTCATTCTTTTTTAGGATACTCAAAGAGAGAAGTTTTGACCAGGGGTATTTTCAGAACAAAAGGTTTGGTTTACTGCTCTGCTCCAGGCTTTTTGAATCACTGCATTACTTTCAACTTTTTTTAGTAGCTACTAAAACTATCTTGGTTTTGCTGCCCTTATATGTCCTTTTCACAGGTGTGAACTGATCAAGAGCAGCCCTGTCAAGAAGGACTTGGGGTGCTGGTGGATGAGAGGCTGGACCTGACCTGGCCATGGCACTCACAGCCCAGAAAATCTTATCCCAGGCTGCATCCAGAGCATCGTGGGCAACAGGTCCAGTGAGGTGATTTTGTGTCTTTGCTTTCATGAGACCTCACCTTCAATGCTGTGTCCAGTCCTGGGGTTCTCAGCACAAAAAAGACATTGGCCTGTTGGATTGAGTCCAGAGAAAAGCCAGGATCTTTAGGATTGTCAGGGTCATCAGAGAGATGGAGCACCTTGACTGTGAGGAAAGGCTGAGAAAAATGGGATTGTTCAGGTTGGAGGAAAAGAGGCTTCAGAGTGACCTAGTTGCAGCCTTTCAGTACCTGAAGGGAGCCTGAAAGAAAGTTGGAGAGAGACTATTTATGGAGTAATGTAGTGAAAGAACAAGAGGGAATGGTTTTAAACTGAAACAGAGAAGATTTAGATTAGATATTAGGAAAAAAATATTTACTTTGAGAGTGGTGAGGCCCTGACAAAGGTTGCCCAGAGAAGCTGTGCCTGCCCTATCCCTGGAAGTGTTCAAGGCCAGGTTGGATGAAGCTCTGAGCAATCTAGTGTAGTGGAAGTTGTCCCTGGCCATGACAGTGGAGCTGGAATGAGATGATCTTTAAAGTCCCTTCCAACCCACACATTCTGTTATTCACCCAAACAGCCAGCCTACATTTGTTACTTCCCCTGCACCCATTTCTCACAGTCATGATTCTGCTACATCCATAGCCAAATTGTGAATTTCTGATACAGTTACCTAGGTAATCAGATCCTCACAGGCTTTCCTTGAGACCTTTCCTTGGACATGGCTGGCACTGCCAAACTTCACCCCCACAAAAGTCTACAGTGCTTCTCTGTGAAAGTATGCCTTCCCTAGCTATAATTGTCCCTTAATCATTTTTGATATCCAGCCCTCCTCATAATACTTTCTGGGAATTTTTTCACATTTTCTCTCATTACAGTTGGTCACACTGAGCAATTTCTTAACTCAGGCTCAGTAGTTTTCTTGTTAAGTTGGCTAAACTTCAGGCCAATGCCTAGTCACTGGTGATTTGTGGTCTAACATTGACTGCCATGTTCCTCATGTGTACTTGTGCTTTTGTGGGACAGAAACTAAGCTTCAAGAATTAGGCCAATATACCAATAAAAAAGTAGTTAATTTGTTAATTTTAATTATCCAATATTTGTTAAATATTGGATAATATTTTAGCTCTGACCTAAATCATTAAGTTGTGGAACCCTGTGATACCTCTTAACACTTCATTAAGGTGGGTCAAACTGTGCCTGTCTTGAATCTCTCTTAAGCCTTTCCTTGTTGAATCATGTGGGTTCCTTTATCAGTAGCTTAGATAAACTCTGTTGTCTCACAGTTAATGCATGGATTCTGAAAAAATACACCCCTTACTGTAATACAGTCAACAGAAAATTTCTAATTTTTCCCTCTCTCCCTACAGCCAATATTGCAAAGCCAGAGATAGACATAGAAATGATCCTTCAGTACTCAGTGGAAAATCCAGATGCACAAGAGCTGGGGGAGCTCTGAGGTTTCACAAACTGAAGTTTATCCATCTCTGATAAAAAAAAAATGCAATTAAGGTGAAGGTAGATTTGTACCTAATCTCAGAATAAGGCAGGTTTAAGTGACCCCTGAATAATACTATAAGACTATTCTTCATGGAGGGGCAATACCTGGGCCATTAGTTTTGTTATGGACTTAATGCTTCAAGAGATATTTTTTCATTATTCACATTTATGTAGGATGCAAGGATCTTGTCACACATTATGACTCCCTGCTGGACCTGCATCTCTCCCAAGAGATTGTGTTCTTTGCCTATGGAGGCAACGTTCATGCAGCATTGTACTGGAATCCTCTGAGTGGAAATTGTTGCCAAATCTACATGGAGCTCAGAAAATATATTCTAGGGACATCTAGAAAAAAATTTTTGAAATTTAATTGTGATTGGTGTTTTTTTCCTATTTAGAAGATCAGTATAGATTTTGGAAAGGAAATAGTTTTCAGAAACCTTTCATGATCTATAACAGACAGTTATTAAGAAGTCAATGGAAGCTAGAAAGTTAGTATTTTAATGTCTGTTATGTTAATTGACTCATTAATGCATTTATGACTTGAGGAATGCTGGTCCAGGTTGTTACTCTGCCTCAGTTTCAGGTAAATGTTCTACCTCTGAGATCACTGGGTACTTAGACAGGCATCTCTTTACATCACCCCCTTTTTAAGCCTAACAATAATTAATGAGAATTAGAAGCAGGCACAGATATGACTCTTAGGGAGAATGTTTAGTCGTGGACTTGGTAGTCCAGGAATAATAGTTGGACCTGATGATCTTAAAGGCCTTTCCAAGGTAAATGGTTCTATGATTCTGAAATGAATATTCTGGTGAAGAAAAGAAATTGTTGCTGTGAGCTAAGAAAATAGTTAATTCACAGCAAGTAAAACAAAAACAAACAACAAACTCAAACAAAACCCAACCAAGTCAAACAAGAAAAATCCCATAAACAAACAAACAAACAAACAAAACCTAGATCAGTAAGTCCCACAAATCTTATTTAAAAAAAAAAAAAAACAAACAAAAAAAAAAACCAAACCCAAAACGAAAAAAAAATAAACCACACAAACAGAACCTCAACAACCCAAAACTCTCAAGCAACTTTCTTAGTTCAGAATGGATAGTAAAATCACATTATGCCCAAGATTGTCACTACACTCTTTAGAAATCAGAGCAACAAAAACATCACCATGGCTTTGGAGTTTCTTGTTAAGAAAATTTTATATCTGATCTTTTGAAGGTAGAGGAGGCATAAGGGGGCTGCTATAAATGTGTTATGTAACATGTAAATTAACAGATGACACGTCTTCAGGGTCAAGAATTGTACTTACCCAAACTATTGAATATTTTAAGCTTGGTTGCATTTGGGAGTATGCTCAATCCTTGGGGAAAAGAGCACAAGCAAATGGTGGGGACTTATCCACAGCAGTCACCTGTGGGCAGAGTGCATGCATCCAATGATTTCTATTTTATTCTGACCATAACTGCTGAGGGATGATGGGTCAATCTGCTCTCAGTAGGAAGGAGGTGTTAATGCTTTATACTTCTCAGGGTGATTTTAAACCTCAGTGAAAGCACATTTGCAAACCCTATGTAGATGAGTATTGCTAAGAAGGGTTGTGAAAGTGATCAAGTCAGAGCTTGTGCTTGCCTGGCGTTTTTTGCCCTCTCAATGATAATTTGCAACTCGGAAATGTAAGAGAGTTATGATACCCAGAGCTAAGAAATATCTGCAAAAAGATGATACTGTCAGCCAACACCAATTATTATGATTAAAATCTGATGCAATAATAATGCCTGTCCTACAATCCCCTTGACAATAACTTTGTTATATATACATGGCACTGCAAAATAGCATTCACACAGACACTTAACTGAATTTGCCCTTTGCATAAATCTACAATATACAGTACCTATATAAAGCAGGCAATGTTTGATATGAATCCTCTTTGAAATATGGTGCATAAAACTGATACAAAACAAGACAAAGTCAATGCAACTAAAATACTTACAGTAAGCTATTTAGGTCTATATCATGAATTTTCTTTTTTTCCTCTCATACTTTCTGTGTTAAATGCCAAAACTGGCCTGTAATGGTGAATGAATGAGAGAATTATGATATGGTATACAGCAATCATGTCACTTTTATTCTGTGCAATAAATTTAAATGAAATACAAATTATCTGAAGTGGTGTTTGCTATCTGAGCTGAAAACAGACATGTTCTCTGGCAATCTTTATGTTATATTACCCCAGTTTTGCTTCACACTTGTAATTTTTTTCCTCACTTCTGAGTAAAGACATCTAAAAATTTTACCTTTCACAGCCACTTCTGGAACCACATTAATCAGCCTGTTTTCCTGATTCCTGATGGCGTCAGGGCACAGGAATTGCTCTGAACCCAAGCAAACTTGGGGAAAGGTAGCTCCCTCTGAAGCAGCCATGTAGATGTCAGACTGTGAATGGGAAGTTAAATTTTACCCGTTACAACCAGTGTCCAGGACAGGTGCTGCTGATCATTTTCTGAACAAACATAAAAAGAATCATGTTCAGCCAGACTACACAGTCAGCAGGTGAAGACACAGGAGGACAGTTCTGATGAGGAGCAGCTGAGGGAGCTGGGAAGGGGCTGAGCCTGGAGAAAAGGAGGCTCAGGGGGGCCCTTGTGGCTCTGCACAGCTCCTGACAGGAGGGGACAGCCGGGGGGGTCGGGCTGTGCTGCCAGGGAACAGAGACAGGAGGAGAGGGAACGGCCTCAAGCTGTGACAGGGGAAGCTCAGGTTGGACACCAGGAGGAATTTCTTTATTGGACAGTGGTCAAGCACTGGAACAGGCTGCCCAGGGAAGTGGAATCACCATCCTGGAAGCGTTTAAGAGAGGACTGAATGTGGCACTTAAATGCTACGATTTAGTTGACAAGGTGGTGATGATCATTCAAAGGTTGGACTTGATGATCTCAGAAGTCTTTTCCAAACTATTTGATTATATTATTCTCCTTTAACAGTGTGTGTGTGCACCTTTGGGCCATCACTTCTGTCTGTGCATTAGCAGTATCTCTGACCAGTGCAGCACACCTGTATCCTGTGTCACTGTAACATGACTGTGGAGTGCTCACCATTACAATCACGGTCATATGATTGTGGTTTGTTAGTTTTGGCCATTGGTTTTGCTTGCAAATTAAAGCTTGGGTTTGTTTCTGGCATGCAGCTGTTTTCATGCACCTCCAAGACAGCCTTCTGCAGTGAGCTGGAGGTGATTTTTGCTCAGAGAGTGCTGAGCAGCTCTGAAGGATGCCAGAGAAGGAAAGGGATCTCCCGTCAGCATTGTGTTGTGTGAGAGAGTGGGAGCAGGAACGCCCTACATTTTTGTTTGAAAAGCTGAATTACACCAGAATCCATCTATGGAGCTAGTCAAAACAAGTAGTGATGAGATTTTGTCAGGTGAAAAGGAAAAAGACATCTTTTTTTGAGAAAAAATTCATTCTACTATGAAGACATTTTCAAAAATGGATTTTTTTTTTAAGTATTGTTGAAGCTATTTTGTTTGTCAAAAATAAGAATTGTCTGAGGCAGTATTGGTGTTTGACCACAGCTTTGTCACTTTGATTAATTTATTAAAGTTTTACACCATTTTCAACGTTGCATTTGCATACCACAGTAAGTGGGAAATAAACCTTGATATATTGTCACAATAAAAACTGGTTCAGAGATTCTGAATAAAATTACTATGTATTTGTTTTATCAATGATGCAGAGGCAAAGATTTTAAAATTGGGATGGTTTTCTAGTCTCAAATTATAACAGTTTTGAATTATGTTTTTCCTATAAAAGTGGAGTTATATTTTCTGAATAACTGTTGCTAGGAATTTGATTCTGCAACTTTAAAGTGAGACAGATTAACTGCAACCTGCAGGAATGAACAAGCCTGAAGGAAACTTTTCGCTTCCAGGGCTTTCTCAAGAGCATTTTTCTCATGTTAATGCATTCTACTGTGTTGAAGAAGGGAACAAAACAGCATCCAAATCAAAGCCTTTGAAAACATCAATAGAAAATTTGTGGGTAAATTCAAGTTTTTTAAGGTGTACAGCCCTATCATTCACAGACCACTCTTTTAATGGGTGTGTTTCCTAGGGGCACACAGAGATGTCCTGCAGGGTCTAGAGATGGAACTCAGCTCTTTAGTGGGGTCTTTGAGCTCAAGATTTGCTGCTGTGGTGAAGAAACTTGACTGTGCCTCTACTCCTTAAACACAAATGGGATTGAGACATGATGTATTCCTCAAAATTTTCAGGGATGCCTGAGTACAAGCTCTTCTCTGTTTGAAGTCCAATGGTTTAACAAAGAGATTTACACTGTTCTCCTGTTCAGCCTAGTGATGAAATAGGACTCTGAGCCTCAGGGATTGCAAGATAAGAGTTAATATGAAATTGTTACACAACTTTCCTCGATATAATAGAGCTGTAAGACACGTCCATTTCCAGTAATATATCATAAAGGAGATGATTAGAAGGCAGCAGAGCTATACCAGATGGGTATCCAAAAAAATAACTGCAAACTTTCCAGTTGATGCTTTTGGATTTTCAGGAGTGTTCTATGTTTTAGAGCCCAAAATGAAGGACTCTGGTTCATTTTCTCAGAATTGCACTTTAACAATGTAGTGCGTGTTATCTCCAGTTGCCAGGAAGAAACACTGTGCACATGGGGTTAAGCTGTTACTTCTGATAAAACTGGATTCCTAGACTGCTGCATCAATGTTTTTGAGTTTGACACAGTATTCCAAACTCTATATAAGGTGGAAAATATAAGGAGTCATGATGGCCATGCTCAAGGATTTGATAATGTGAGCTGAATAGAAGAAAGGAAATGTCTTGAAGAACAAGCTAAGAAATGCAAACAATGTTCATGCCTGGGCTTTCTACCTGAAAATTTTAAACTTTATTAGACTTTATTTATTAAAAGGCAACGTCAGTGAATTTTACCACAAATAAATGGACACTGCTCTCCCTTACTATGATCACAACAAATCCTCAGAAAGAATAATTCATTAACCTGAGAGTTATTGTATATTAAAGGCAAATAGTGTAGGAAATCTCCTATTTTTATGAGCTTCAAAAATGATTATGATACAGTTAACTCACTTTCTTAGCTCATTACCACTTAAACACAAATACCGTATTAAAATAAACTTTCAAACTTCTCAGCTTCCTCTGCTGGTTTTCTTCCTGAATTTATTGGAGTCGCTGTGTTCCAAGTGTTCCCACTAATCACAGAGGACTAAGCCAATGCCTATGTGCAAATGAAGTTCTCTTTACAAACTCATTATTTCTTTTCCCCCTGCTCAGAGAAGGAATTGGCTATAACCCAGTCTCCAGCATCAGACAGAATAGTCAAGGTACTTGTTTACCTAATGAATCAGAAAAGATAAAATCTGATCACCTTTGCATCGTGGATGAAACTTCTTCCTCATTTGCTATATAGATAATATGTACTGTGTGTCCTTCAGTATGAAAAATAACACTTTATTGTCTTAATTAAATAAAAAACAACATCTTCATGACTTTAAAAAATAGCTATTGATAGTATCTAAAAACAATATTGCATTAAATTTACAGAATAATATATTGAAAAGGAAATTAAGGAGAGCATTAAAAAAGACAGAAAACAATAAAACTATGATATACTAAGTTATCATTGTTTTCAAGAACAGTTCAATTTTTTTCTACCATATAAATAAATAATGTAGAAAACAAAGTCTGTTTGGAGTGGTATCCCGACTAAAAGTGTTTTTGATATGATTGTCATTATGATCAAGTGAATCTCTGTAAAGGTGCCTAAATTAAATAACTGTTAGTTCAGGGAAAATATAGGAACCAGAGAAGTTATTTTTGAAAATAACGAATAAGTTATAAATAGTATTATTATAGAATATGGGAACATTATACAATATTATAGTGATAATTTGCATCTTAAAATTAATATAGTAGATTATTGATATTAAAAGAGTTAAAAATTTCATTGGAACACTTATACTCATATGGAAATATTTTTTGATCAAAGATGTTGTGTAATAAAGGGAAGGGCCTTATTTAGAGGTTTTTTTTTTTTTTTTTTTCTTTTAATGAGTGTATGCTCTGGATCCCCTTTAAGGATTGCCTTCATCAAGATTCTGTTTTTTATAAAAGAGTGATGAGAGATTTTTCAAGGACATGCTTAACCAGCTTTCCCTTAGCAGGGAAGGGACATGCAGTCATTAATGAAGTAGAAACTTGGATTTCCTCAGGGTTTTACTTTCAGTGTGATTGTGGAATAAACAAGTACCTGATACTAGAAGACAAAATTATTGAGGATAATCTGATAAACAAAGTTTTTATGGAAATATGAAATTCAACCAGAGGGACATTTTTGTGTCTTCCTGTGGAGTAGCCAAGATGTCACATTTTCAGGCCAGTTGTGTCCAGCTTTCATGGCATTGCTTGGTGAACTGGGATAAGCAATGTTAGAAAGCTCCCTTTTTTCTACTCTGGTTTTGCTGGAAAGGAAAAAAGGGTTCTGCAGTAACACCACTTTAGAGATGTGAATCAGTTGCCTTTTGCTAACCAAGAAGCACATTGGCACAGAGCAGTCTGCACTCTCCTGAGGATGAGTACATGCTCCTTTTGTGAGTGTAACTGGGATAAAAAAAGGAAAATATGTAGTTCAAATGTTTCTCTTATATAATTGTCTGTAATTTTTTTTTTCTACTGGACAGGGCCTGTCCCTACCTCTAGCCTTGTGTTGCTGCCCTTCCATGCTGCACAAGTTGGATGAAATAGCAATGAAAGCAGAGCTTGAAGGTTCTCAAGCTTATAAGGAGGGGCATTTAGAAACTAGGTAGCAATAAAAGTTCTCTCATATGTTCTCCAGGTGTCCAACAGGCAATTGGAACTACAACAGAACAAAGTAAAGGTGATAACCTATATTTACCTATAACCTAAAATTATATTAGAGCTCCCTGCTTTGAGCAGTTATTGAGCTTCCCATTTGCACTTCATATTTAGTTAGGATAAAATTAAAAGCAACAGGCAGAATAACCCAGATGCCTTTGATGGGAAGTGATATTTAATGACCCACGTCCTTTGTTACAGAGGAGATCAAAGGAGACATAATTAAAGTCTATTTTGGCTGGAGAAATTATTCTCAAAAATGAAGCAGAAAAGTTGTTATTATCTGAAATTTATAAATAATTTTAATATAAAAATTGATTTTACCTATATATATTTAGCCATATGTATTACACTGGCACTAAAAAGACATGTCAATAATAAAATTAGGAAATCTGAAGTAGCTGGAATGATATAGGTTCAATGAAAACCATATGTTCAAAATGGTTTAATTATAGTAGCAATTTGATGTACAAGAAACTAACTTCAGGAAGTGATAGTAAAAATTGATTTCTTTAACAAATTTAGGGTTTTAAGTCTTGTCTTTACTTTACTTTACTCTAATTTGCTTTACTTATGGGTCTATCTTACCACCACTGTCCTGCAAAAAAACAAAAACAAAACCAAAAAAACCCCCCACAACAACAACCAAAAATAATAATAAAAAAATAAATTAAAAAAAAAAAAACACCAAAAAAAACCCCAAAAAAACTCTCAACTTTCTTTTTTACTTGTAGTTACCGGACTGCAACTGAAGACATGAATGTAACCTGAAGAAAATCTCAGTGGTCTCTAGACAGAAATGGAGTTGGTACTAGGATGACCTTTGGAGGAAAATCTGAGAGGCTGTATAATCTGATTGTCAGACTACTGCAAGATCAGAGGCTCATACTTACATGCTCAGGCAGGTGCTCTTGTACTGACCTGATGTATTAATCTATGCCATTACTAAGAATTAATTGTAAAAATGAAAAAAACCCAAACCTAAACTGGTAACTGGCAAAAGGAAAATACAGGATGGGAAAAGTCTACTTTGTTCAAAAATTCATTTTAAGGTGGAGAGAGAAAACATTTCCTCAACTTTATGTGTTGGTCCCAATTTTTTAGTGGTATTTATTGTGTAGCATTGGTATGCTCTAGGGCTAAAAAGCCCCACCAATAACAAAAAGTCCATTTTGAAACCATAATTGTGCATTTTAAGGGCAGAGGTGAATATCAAGATTGTATAGAGAAATATTTTCTCTCCTAATTAACTATGTTGAGAGTAACATTTTTGGTTTTAACTCTCACGGAGCTATAATGTTCCTCAGCATAACAGCGAAGCAAATCACTGGAATGGCAAAGAGCAGCTATGTTAAATTCAAATGGAAATATAAACTGTAAAATGACTTAAACTGTGCCTGGCATAAAATGAGCACATTATGGATTATGTGTTTGGCCCAATGCCATCCTCTCCACTCAGAAAGATGAACAAACACAGGAAGACTTTCAGTGGAGGATATTTCTGAATGGTTTTAATGTTTGTAAATAAAGAACTATGAAGGCTACCATCCTACACAACTGATTGGGAAAAACATGACACAAATGTGTTCCTTGTAGCTAGATAGACACGGCTGCCATAGCTGTTAAAAATTCCATTGTAACTTTCTGAGTAAACAGCCCCAAACCCAGTGACTGTGTCTTTGCTGCTTGTCTCACAAGGCTGAATCAACAAAGACTTGAGGAGAGTCCTAAGAGGTTCCCAGTGCAGTGCCTCACGTATTGGCTAATCAAGGGAGTATTATTTTCCTGCTTTAGTGCAGTTTCATTTAAGTGTTGGATGTTTTCCCTAATTGTGTGTTAAATTTCACAGAATAGACATATTTTTTGAGGAAACAGTGATTCAGAGCTTCCAGCAGTTTCCTAGTCAAGTCTCTGTTTTCCCTATAGAATCAATCAATTGTCCAAGTTCAATCAGTTTAGTTACACTCAAACAGCCTCTCACTAGAGAGAATACATCTGAATATTTCTTAGTGTCCCTTTGGTCCATCATTTCCCTTAAGGGTAGTCCATTTCTTCTCCCCCATTTTTATTTTGAGTCAGTGAGAGAATGTTGAGTACACACACTTTTTAATTCTCTTAGGACTCACACTGTGGCCTTGTCTATCTCATTGCAATAATCCTTATCTTTTCCACAAAATAAAAACTGGTGTTCAAAAAGTTTGTATGGGATTCTTCTCTTCTGTACAAGAGAAGAACTCCTTTTCCTCTTCATCACACATCAGCTGTAGTAGAGGAGCTGGTGCAGAGAAAACTTTGGCAGTTCCTCCCTTTGTACAAAAATCAACATTCACTTTTGTAAACTCAAATGACTTCCAAGCTTCTGGGTGGTCAGGAGTTTATATTAAAACTTAAATTTTCTCATATTGAAGCATCAGACATCCTCAATGTCTAGAAATGGCCTAGAAATAATAAAAAGCACAAGAAACAGAGACTGTCTTGACAAGCTTCTTGTTTAGAAGTCAAAGAAAAGAGATGCACAACTAAATGACTAAAAATCACTGCTCACAGCCTACAAGTTTTAAAGGATAAACAAAAAAGCCAGCACCAAACTTAGCAATTTACTGGCTTTCAACATATAACCTATAAATGTGTTGGGGAGAAAGGGACAATACTAACTAATAAAGAGATGTAATTTACTTTCTGATTCTTTCCTTTGTCTTAGTTCATACAATAACTTTTTCCAGAGGAAGAAATACTAACCATGCTGTTCCAGGTAAGCATCACAGCTGGAGAGCCAAAAAAAGCTACACTTATTCAGTTGTTTGTAACTTCATGAAACTTTCAGGCTGCAGGCTACAATTTTATAGCCTTAGCTTAACCCTTGTGGATTTGATATCAAAAGCTAAACGTAGTGAAGAAAAATCTTCTCCTACTTTCACACTTTCACTATTTTGGCATCCCCAGGACACAGTGAACACATTCATCACTGGAAGGAGAATTATGTTGATGGATCACAGAGGTGATTTGCATCATACCTATTCCCTAAAAACAGGAATCCATTGTGCATGTGCATATCCCACACCAGACACAGCCACAAACAGCTGCATACAACAGGACATGTATGTCTTTGATTCCTTCTCTGACTCTTAATGATAATTTTCTCTCTGAAAGACATTTATTATCATTTTTAAAATGAAAAAGTGTATTTGCAACTAACAAGGTGTAATTAATGCAAACCAAAATCCTATAAAAACTTTTTGGCTCAGAAAAAACTCAGATTTTTCTTCTTATTTTACTTCTTCATGGTTTCTCAAAATTTTTTCATAATTCAAATCCACCTATTTGTCATCATTAAAATGAAATGCCCATGGCAGGGAAACTGGAACTAGATGATATTTAAGGTCCCTTCCAATCTAAACCGTATTTTTATTCTAGGTTCTGTGATTTTAAAATTGTCTATACAAGGTCATTAACATTTCCAAGAAGCATAATGACTCTTTCCTGCATATCAGAAACATAATGATTTTACAAAAGCACTTTCCCCCCCCCCTTACATAAGGAATTATAAGGTGTGTACTTATATTGAACTATAAATTCTTTACTCTAGGAGCTATAGCAACCTGTAATCTGCTGGCACACCTTGCAGACTGTTAAGATATTTATTATTATATTCAACAACAGTGGTGAGAAATAAGTGATACATTCCATTAACATGTAATTATCAGTGATCATTTGAATACCAGAAGGTTTACCAGGCTGAACAAGTACAGGAGGTATAGTCCAAGCCAAGAAATTATGAGTACAGAATGCAAGGCCTATTAATGTTGTCCAGTCAAATGAACTAAATGGAATGACACTGGGCTTTCCTTGAATTTATGACTTAATACCTTTATCTCTCTCTTTCCAAAGGCCTGATCCCACAAGGAAGTCTTTATTACAGCATTCCCACAATGATGGGGAACATAATCTTCACCTATTCACTTAAATACCAGTCGAACTTGAACAGATTTTTATTTGTTAAGCTGAGCTCCTGCTTGCCTCTGTAGAAATTAGCACAGCAGGCTCTGAGTCACCAGAATGCCATGATCTACAGTCAGAAATGGGGCTGTGATTCCTCTCTAATGACAGAGCTTAAGAATGTGGAATACCTAGTGACAGCTGCTATGTGAAAATAATCAGCCTTAAATCAGTGGGAATGATCTCACAGCAGGCTTCTATTGTTTGATAGCAAATGTTTAGAATAACAATTTTATTGGTGCAGAAAGGAAAAAGAATTAAGCAATAAATAGTTTGTCAGAAACCCCACAGCAACTCTGATTAGGGTTACGCTGTTGCTAACATACTCTAGAGACAGAGAATAATATTTGGGATTTTTTTCATCCAAGACTGGAACATGTTGCTGTTCCTGTTGATTTCATTGTTCTTTCTTTCTTTGTAAATGCTTAATAATAGGAAATGAATTATTTATGAAG
Source organism: Urocynchramus pylzowi (assembly GCA_013397555.1). Classification (NCBI taxonomy): domain Eukaryota; kingdom Metazoa; phylum Chordata; class Aves; order Passeriformes; family Fringillidae; genus Urocynchramus; species Urocynchramus pylzowi. The sequence goes on from VZRH01008144.1 coordinate 195,533, forward strand.
ATACAGACTTGAAATGCTGACCTGCAACTTCAATGTAGCATTAAAAACCAGTGATTTTACCGCCTACAACTAACAAGCTTTTGTGGTTTCACTGGAAGTCACATTCTGTTTCTGAGAGCTGTTCATGCCTTTGTATCATCAAAACTTAGTCACTGCAGTGGGCTTAACAGAGGCCATAATAATAATAATAATAATAATAATAATAATAATAATAATAATAATAATAATAAGCTCAACAAAACAACTGATGATACAGAACTGGACGTTTTCAACACATGAGATTACAATAGGATGAGGGTATAGTCATCCTGAACTAAAATTGTCATTATTGTAATAATAACACATTTTAAATGCCTGAAACAAAACACAGAGAAGTTAGATCCGATGGTACTCCTCTATGAGTTTGTGATATATGCTCACAAGAAGAACCTTTCAATAAATAGGGAGGATGAATTCCAACCCCATTTAAAAATGAGAGGAAATTAGTACCTGACATGTGATGCACTTTCATTGTTCATTTGCCCAGGTAGCTGGCCTGGAAAGGATGAGTGTGGAGGCATAAATTCACTGCATTCCTTACTACTGTTTCAGACTGTGATTGGATTAACAGTGGCAAATAAAGAATCAACTAATTCAAAGAATGATTTTTGCCTCCTTCTTTTTTCTTTTAGTAACCTTTTATAAGTGTTAATTTAGACAAACCTCCCTAATTTCTCTGATCCCAGGCACAGAGGCCTCCTTTCCGTGCACCAAAGAGACTTGCCACTCATAAACACTAAAACATATTTTGGGAAAACAAGTCACTGATTTAAATATCCTGTTTGGGGAGCCCCCAGAACACTTTGGTAGAACTGAGACTAGGTGTGATCCAACGGATTTTTCTGGAACATATCTTTTATTCGTATGACACACACATACAGATTTAAATATATTTGGACCAAAGAAACAGTGGATTTTTTTTTTTTAAGAACAATGTGAAATCCTTCAAAATTGAACTTTTTTTTTTTTTTAATGGTACACACTGTTTTGGAGCTTGTCTCAGTAGCTTTGTCTTATGTCAGCAAGAAACCCATGATCTGAAAATTGCATTGGGTGTTTTTGTCTTGATTGACTCTAGGCAAGAACTAATGTACTCAGGCTCAAACTCAGGAACAGATTTTGAAGTTAGGTGGTGTTTAGTGAATCACTTTATTTCAGGTATGTAATTTAACAAAAATAGAGTTGAAAAAGAAAGTTGCCACCTTCATAACCTTTATAACATCTTTTTTATAAAAACTATCCAAACCTAGCTTTATTTCAGGTGAGAAAAGGGTGTATCTGTGATACTGTTCTAAGTGTTTCACTGATTTCTTTTTTTTTATTTAACTCTGCTAATTTTTTTTCTATAGCTATTGCTCAAATGGAGGGGATTTGGATGCCACTCAGGAAAGACATGGACCAGAGCATTTGGTTACAAAACACATTAGTACATCATTCTGTTCCTTATTTCACATGATGAGCTGCCTGAAGGAGGATAAATGGCTCATAAAGTTCTCAATGGCCTAAAAGCAGGACCATCTGTTGAAGTCATCAGTGACTTTGTGTCTGAGCTTAGCAGCTGGGAAACCTTCAATTCATCAGCTCTTCCTTAATCAGCTAGGTATCTCTGAAGTCAGTGGGAATTATTGTAATAGATTCTGGAAGAGCTTAGACAATGGTAAGAGCTTTCCCCATTTTGAGATGACATCCATATTTCAACTCATTTCAAAACACAGATTTTTGGCTGTTCAGGTACCTGGCCCTCTCGTGCTAAAACTGCTCCACATCTGTTCATGTCTCTCAGAGAGATTTGTCAGAATAATAGAAAGTGATAAAGATCCACTGGACCCTTACATCTTATACTGCTGGTAAATTTGAGTACTCAAATTCACATATGTGCTTCTAATGAATACTTGCTTGTGAATGCCATCATCCTTGGGAAGAGAAAACGTGAAATGCCAGAGCAATGGGAAGAAGAATGTGGTTTTCATGGCTTCTGAAAAATCAGAAGTTCTGTTATCCTTTCCTATTTAATCCACATGTTCACGTGCAGGTAGATTAATGCTTTCAGGTTGAATTACAGACCTGAAGTAATCTTTAAAGTCTTTACTTGAGGAAAGGAAATCAAACACAGCAATGGATACTGAGGGTTGGCTGTTTAACTGTATTCTAGGTAAACAATGGAGATAGGAGTGCACCTTAAATCTGCATTCTCTGAGGGGAGTGTTTCTTTGAATTGGGAGTTGTATATTCCCAGGAGAATTCTCAAAATGTAGCAAAATTATCTTTGAAACTTATTCCAGGAAACTGTGCAAAAAGAGGGATGCTGGTTATTCTTGTAAAAGACCTCAGCTGCTGTTTTCCCTGGCTTTAGAGATTAAATTATTAATTATTTTAAAATAATAACCAAAAATAATAACAATAACCATAATAAAGGATTTAAATATGGAACTTACATTTCCTAATTCTCAGTGTTGCATAAAAACTGTAAATGACAAAAGTTTATAAATAATTTGCTCTTCATTTTTGCCTAAATACATGGTAAATCAGAGTTGGTATGTACTTTACCTCTATGTTACCTGTGTCTCATTTACCAGGAATACTGCACAAATTACCATCAAATTATTGGCACAAAACTTTGAAAAGTGTTATCAAGAAGGAAAAATTTAATACTTTTATGCATTGATAATGTAATTGAGTTCACCTCAGTGAAAGGCCTTTATATAAATATTGGAGCACAAAGTGCCACTGAAACTTAGAAGTAATTTGCTTTTCATAACATGCAAATTCAAACCCTATTAATGGAAAATATCCAATCTATTTCTCAAAACTGAAGAATAGGAAATCCTGAAGAAGTTCTTTATATTTCCATAAAAAAACCCAAAAATAAACAAAAACCCCCAAACAAACAAGACCAAAAAAGCAACCAATCAACCAACCAATAAAAACAAACAAAACCAAAAACAAAACAAAAACAAACAAGCAAACAACCCCCCCCCCA
>VZRH01008144.1:198596-225963 GCA_013397555.1 Urocynchramus pylzowi
ACAAAAAAAAAAAAAAAAACCAAAAAAAAAAAAAAAAAAAAAAAAAAAAAAACCCCCCCCCCAAAAAAAAAAAAAACTACATAAATTTATTTGCATATCCAGGATAAGAGCTAATATTATTAAATACATGTTCTTTGTAATATTTTGTAAGATTACAGTAGAGAGGAAATATCTATTAAACATGAAATATTTCACATGAGGTTGGGTGGGGATTTTTTATAATTCTCTGCTTATTATGCAACATTTCAGCCCTGGAATGGTCAACAATTATGAGAAATAGATAGATTTGTCTTTTGTTTTAACATGTGAATATAGATCTTTAATTTGTCTAGCTTGATAAGTAGAAGTAAAAAATAATATAAAAATATAACAATCTCATGCTACTTTTTTCTTCTTGAATTCTCTCACCTTGAGGATAAAAGTGTTCATGTGGATTACAAAACCATTCTTTTTTGTATTTTTATCTCAGGACATATTTTTGACCTCTCAACATGCAGAAAAGAACTTGAAACGTATTGGAAATGCACACTCTCATGATTAACACCCAGTGGGGGGAAAAAATAAGTAGAAATTAAAATTATCTAATGATTTAAAGTAGGCTGTCTTTGCAGCTTCCACATCCTTTATTTGTTCATAGTGGAAAAATATCTCAAAGACCTGAAAAAAGTGGATGTGCACTGGACAATGAGGAAGATTTGATTTTTGACTGTCCTATTGTGATTTACATTACCAGGGTGAGATTTGTTTAATTTTCTTTAATGTTGTACATATAACCTTTTTCAACTTCTGCATGAATCCAACTAAATAAAAAAGGACATCTGTTGGTGAGTAAAATTATGGGATATGTTCAGCAGCAGCAGCAAACATATCAGAAAATGCTGCATGCTTCACACCCATCTTGGGATGCCTTGGTTTGAAACAGCCACCATTCACAGTGAGAGATTTAAAAGTCACAATTTTTTTTAGTATGTATAGACAGTCAACAGATCTGGAGAGGATCTGAAAAATTAACTCTATGGAGGGCTTTTACTCCACTTTTTCCATTCTACTGAGAAACTTAGAAGTTGTTGGTCATTCTTATAAATTGCTGTTGGTTTTTTTTGGTTTGGTTTGGTTTGGTTTTTTTGGAGGGGCTTTCTTTGGGGTTGTTTGTTTGTTTGTTTGTTTGATTGTTTTTTGATTGTTTGGAAGAAAGAAGCCTCGAGGCAAAAGCCTTGAAAGAATTCCCCTTGCAGTCAGCCATATCACACATAAGCCTTAACAGGAGGGTAAACTGGGTGCTGCAGTTGTCAGGGTGAGTCACTGATGATTTCAGCTTTCTTCCTCTTCTCCCTCAAAAAGAGCAGCCTCCTGCTGAGGGATGGACAAACTGAGATTTCTGAACAAGGAAAATTATTGAGGCTGTGCAAAAAGGATTGGGAGAGTCACAGCTCACAGGGATACAGAAGTCTGCACCCACCCCCTGGAGTATGGAAGCTCTTCCTTTTGAAGAGGCCATTATCTTGAACAAAAATCACAGTGTATTGCATGTTTTCAAGGTGTCAGTCACCGTGCTTTGAGGTGCCTCCACAGTTGCACCTGACAGAAATCCCTCAGAGTGAGTCAAAAGAATGCAACCAATGCAGAAACAGTTAAGCAGCTGTTCTGAAGTGAGTTGTTTTTTTCTGGCATGCATTAATATCACACCCACCCATTTTTGTAGGACTCTTGTGCTATAACTTTAGTGAAAGAATGGTGAGAACCAGTCAAAAGAATCCAGTTTGGTATGCCCCTTCTCTTACAGGTTCCTTGATGTCAATATTCCTCTGCCTTCTAAAGTCAGTGCTCTCCACACTGGCAGACCTCCAAAATGCCCCTTTTTCTTTTTCTATACAATATTCCCTCCTGCCCAAGACATATTTTTTCTTCTGACAGCAGTACCCAATCCTTCTCCTCTGCACTTTCAACTTTCACAACTCAATAACTCCCAGGAATTGCTCTATACAGCTTACCAGTCAATTAGAGAGTCAAAAAGTCAGGCTTTCCTGTTAGGCAGTGCTGTGTGGTCCTATTCCCTGCTGCATGACTGCATCCTGTGATCTGTGACCCTTGGCTGCTGACTGTTTAACCAAGATATAGGAGCAAGGGTACCACTGAGAGCTCCCCATTCTGCCAGGAAAGATGTGATTTTTTTTTGGTGGGAGTTAAACTGCATTGATGGACTGGACTGTTTAAGTCATCCTGCATATAAAAGGCATTGAATCACCAGAGGATGATTCTCTGTGGATTGCTCAGAAGACCATCTAGCATGTCAAGGACCAGCAGAATACAATGACTCCACTCCATGAAACAGAATTGTGGTTTTGGTTTGTATTTCAAAAAAAACCTGCTTTTGATGGTCTTGCATCAAAGGTTGTTCTGCAGCTGACAAATTTTATGAAATTTGAAGCAATCAGTGTGCCTGAGGCAAAGATTGGCAGAGCCACTCTAGATTTGGCAAACACTTTCCAGAAAGTGACTTTTTTGTTATTGGGTCCATGTATAAACACTGTATAAGTGTTTTTGGAATTTTTTTTTTTAAGTCTCCTGTGGAGTTTTTTGAACTCACATGTCTGTCTGTGAGAAACTTGTTAGGAAGAAAGAGGAGACTGTAAGTATCAGGGCATTTAGAAGTGTCTGGGTGCGACGTGGGACTTGAAGATTTTTGTCTTTTCCTAGAGACAGAGGTAGAGAGGAAGAAAAACTCACTCCTAGAGGCACAATTTAGAGGATAAGCTAGAAGTTGTATAGATTCTATAGCACAGATAATTACTCAAGGACCTGTTTGGTATGGCTATGTATCTTTTTCCCTCAAAACATTCCAGAACTTCTTGTTGGTTGAGTTGAATAAACTGGATTAATTTCAAATGATTTGGGTCTATTCCAGGTGATTAAACTCTGTAGCTGTTTGAAATTAATGATATTCTATATTGTTACATTTTGAAGAGCCAAATCCCCATTAAAAAAAAGGGGAAAAAATCAGTATTATTGCATGTTTTGGAAAAGACATTGTTTTTTTCTTTACTGCAGAACAGGATGTCAGTGTAACTTCATGAAGTGAGATGATATCTTGACTTACCAAGCTAGGTGCTTGCTTGCTTGTTTATGACAGCTCTTTTTCTCCCTTTTCCTAGCAACCAAGGAACACAATGTTATCAGGCTAAGTGAAGTAGGCTCTACTCAACAGGAATTAATCTCTTTTTGCAATACAGAAACAGGTTTTCTGAAATCTTTGTGCCTCTTAAGTTCACTTACACCCAAAAAGACACCTACAAGCCTAGGTATATGGATGAGGCTGTTTTATGTATCCCTTTAAAATCAAACCCTTAGGTTTTTTTAGGACCAGAAGAAAGCTGGTGCAAAATGGGAACAGGTTCTTATCTCTTTTCAGATTTCCCTGCATTTTTTTGCTCAAGCCATACAGCTTTCTTTCCCCCTGATATTTTTCTTTCTTTCCTGCCTTCCACATTTCAGTGTAATTCTGAAGTTTAGACAATTAAAGAAATAATCTTTTTTACATTATACGATAGGAGGGCAAGTCTGTTTCTTAATTTTCTTTCAAAAGACCTGTTTAAATAACTTTGAGAACCTAGTAACAAGTAATTTTCTCAGGTATTGCACTAGGATACAATTTTCTTAGTTTTATTCTGAAATTAAGGATTTATCTTTCCTAGATAAACTAAATATTATCTATTATAATGAAGATACCAATTTACAGACTGATATTGTGTTTATTGTGTGTTAATATCAAAGGGTACATTTGCTTTTGCATCTTCACATAAATGGTATCACACCAGGAAATATTTGTGGGTTTGGATAAGGTTTGAAAGTGCTACTTTTAGCAAGACAACATTAATCATTCTGCAGAGTATGGGTCTGATTCCTCATGGTTTTTGGACTGAAGTAAGTTTTGTCACATTTTATCCTTACAAGCAAACAGAATTCAAGCAATCAACTATTTTCCCTGTGTTTCCCATTCTGGATTTCTGATGAGTCTTGGTAACATGATTTTTGAACTGGACTTTACCAGCTCTCATTGGATTGTGGAGCTCAGCTGATCTTCTGAAAAACAGACTTTCAATAGAGGATCAACCATTTCTTAGCAGGTAGATTGATTCTGATTTCTTTCTGCCTGTGTTATTGCAAGAAGTATTATGACTTAACCACCAGGCAGGTTCTAACCTCAGCTATGCATGATCAGAGGGCTAAAAATGCCCTTTTTTATTTTTATTTTTATTTTTTGGACCTTCTGTTGAGTGGAGGAAACAAGTAAAACTTGTAACAAAACCAAGTGTTCCCAGCTTTCAATTTAAAGTTCTTTTAAGTCTGAAGATGGAAAAAGTAGTTCATACTGAGACCATCCAAAAGGTAAAAAGAACTGCTGCAATGAAACATAAGGAAGAAGACAAACCCTACCTTCTACCCCTCTCAAAATTTTCTTCCCTACTCCCATTGATATAGTGAGTGTTTTATCCTACCTTGATAAATTCTGAGTAATCAGGGAGACATACAGAGAACTGTATTTCTGTTAAAAGAGTGTCAGGGAGGAAAATATACAGCTGGGATTTTTTCCAAATCAAAAGGAAGATGTGTTTCTGATATCAGAAAGCACCTACAAGCCCTATTTTACAGCTGATATGATATTTGGGACATCTAACTTTTTTTTTTGTTGTTGTTGAACACGCTTGTACATGTGAGAAGCAATGATGTAAATAATACCAAAAGATATCACAATGTGATATGTCATGATACAACTTAAATGACAGCAAAAGGCATGATATGAAATAGATAAAATATAATGATTATCAAAACTTCTGCACCTAAGTAGAACCACAGAAAAGAGAAAAAAAAATTATGAACAGGAGAAAATCTTGAAGGAGTTTTTTTTCTTCTGATACTTGAAGACATTTCTTTAAGTTTGCCAGCAGAAAAGGACCAGTGTAGTGTTAGCCAAGGTGTTAATTGTGGCATTAGGTGAATGGGAACCATAATCTTATAAATATCTATGGCATTTTTATAAACTTCTAAACAAATGAGTGAGCCCATGAGGATTTGTAGACATTTTAAACTGCAGGACAAAAAAAATTTAGATTGAGTCTTGAATGGGTTTGTGTGAGATAGAAAAAAACTCTCAATAGACATCAGGGAAAAAAGTATAGGAATTGTGAGATACCAATGATAACATTGATCTGTCAGTGTGAGGAAATACTAAAGACTGGTAGAGACTGGGTACAGGTATAAAAGCAATTTTTCTGATTTTTTTTTTCTCAGAAATACAGAATTTCCCTGAAAGTTAAATTCTACTCTGTTTATATGTCAAGCATTAGGAAAAGCTTTGACTGGCACAAATTCTACCTCAGAGACTGAGATTCCAGATAAAGACCTGGAATCCAGCTTGATCAAATTAGGCAGTCTGAATAGTGATTATTGTGCTCACCCTGTGATCAGTGAGCACAGGTGAATATCTGGTCTGTCCAGTTAATTCAGTCTTGAAGTGGGAGGAATGAGACATCAGCAATTGTCCACTGACCTGTTCCATGTCCCAAAAAAGACAAAGAATGATTCCTTATCCAGTTCCTAGTCAGGGAACTAGAGGTTGATTGGTTTCATCTCAGACCCTGGAAACTAATTTCTAGGCACATGGAGGACAAGAAAGTGACAGAACAGCTACCACAGATTTGCCAGGGTTAAACTGTGCTAGACCAGTGTAGTGGAAATTATTACATCTGTTGACATCAGGTAGACAAAGAAAGTGGCTCAACTTGACACCAGAAAGGTTTCTGGAAGTCTGGCACAGAATGTCAAGATGTGGACTGGTGAATTAGGAGGTGGGCTGGGGACTGGCAGGACTGTCAAGCCTAAAGGGGTAGGTCACTGATTGGGTTTAACTGGGTGCTGGATGTGAGTAACATTCCTCAGGGGATGAAGATCAGGAGGATGCTCAAAGGGGGTTCAGATGACTGGAGGAGGGGCCTGATAGCAAACTTGGACATTTCAACATCAAAAGTCCTGTGCTGGTTACAGAAATATGACACACATCTCCTCATGCCTTGATGTGAATTGTGACAAAACACTTCTGTTAAGAGAGGTGAGGAGGAGGTAAGAAGAGATAGCTATCTTTGTGTAATATAAAAAGAAAATAATTTGAAAAAAGCAAAACAGAAGATCAACATAGATCTGAGACTATTTTTTAGAGAAAAAGACAAGCTTATTTCTCCTGCATTTACTGATATTTGTAAGGCTGAAGAGTATTGGCAGGCACCTCAAATCCTTGACTCTCAGCTACTTCTAAGCAAAAATACAATGCATTTCTGAATAATTACTTGTCATCCACAAGCATATAGATGGCTAAGTGATTCCTGAAAAAGTTTTCAGGTCTAAGGGGTTTGGCAAATTTCAGGTTATTTGCTGCTCCAGTGGTTGATGTCAGGAGCATTTTAATACTACAGTCAGAATTTTGTGATTCTTAGCAGGATTGTTATCCCTGCGAGCAAAGAATAGTCCATTCATAAGCTTTGGCAAGAAAGCCTAGAAAAGGATTGTTTTTTAGGGTTAAATTACTAGAAAGAGCCCTTGGCTGTTAGAACTCTAATTGTGCTATCAGTGTGAAGCATATTTTACTTCAGATTATAAATAAAACAGGAAGTCATTCTAATCCATTGTAAGAAAACATTACAAGACTTCATGGATGTGAAACACTGGTCTGTTAAATCTCCTCTTGTATTAACAGTTACAGTCATATTCTTGCCTCTATCACTGAGGTGGTAAAGTTATATAAATATTTTAACAGGCATTTCTGTTATGCCTGGAGAAATTGCTGATTGAAATGCTTAAAGTGAACTCGTGGGGAGTCCATCAAACTGAATATAATACATAGTGGTTTGAATCACAAGAATAAGAAACAATAAAAGTTTGGTAGAGGTTTTCTAAGAGGTGAAAATACAGCTTTAAACAGTTTTTCACTCTGGCTTGCTGTAGAGCTACTTGGCAAAGGAATGTTTATTAGAATTTTATGTATAGAGATATAATGTGCAAGGATTTGTAAAGCTCTAAGAGCCTTACAAGATGTGTTGGAGCTCATGACATCACATTGCTAAATTTTGACATTTCAACAGCTTTAAATGACTTAAATTAGTTTAGTTTCACTATCATGTTGACATATAAATATGGTACTGAGATTAAAGACCTCAGGTAGTCATGTCACAATTATGAAATTATTATAGGCTTGATCACATTCAAACATTCGAAAAAAGACATAATTTTTGGTTTGTGGGTGTGATATCTAATAATGCTACATTTAGTGCTGGAGAAGAGCAGCAGTGATATTAAGATGCTGTGCAGGAGGTCTGTGACAGAAACACAGATTCTGAGAGTCAGTACTTCAAACATCCTCCAGCAAGTGCCATAAATGCTGTTCAGTTGTGCTGATAGCAAAGGATCAAAGGTCTCTTAGCCTCAGCTGGGTATTTCTGATTATAGACACTCACAGGTACTGTTAAAGTACAAAACACATCCTTTATAAGGCAATTTGGTTTTGTTTTATACTTAAATTTTACAACATTATTTTATCATAGTTCTCCTTCAAGAGATGCTATAAAATGGAAGATATAAATTGTTAAAAATACAAAAATTCCAGGCATAGGAGGATCTTATACAGAGAAAATGAGCTTTCTCAAAAATGTCTGATGTAGGTTAAATCAGATTTTAAACCATTTAAAAAAATATGATGGAAGAACAATGATGCAAGATGGCTAATCAAGTTCCACATTATCATTGAAGTCCTGCTTTACCTTTGAAAATAAAGGAAAAACAGGAAAAAAAGAAAAAACAGGAAAAATAGGAAAATTCTTCAATATGTTGACTAACAAATTGGGAAGCCAGAATAAAAAAAAAATATTTCTGTTATTTTTAATAAATCCCACCTCCACATTCTTTTTCTTCTTCTTTTATTAAATGTATTTGTCACCTTAGAACTGTTCAATTTTTGAACTACTTTCTTTAAATATTTAAGTCTATTTGGATGGGAGATATATTTCCCCTTTAAAAAAAATTATGTGAAAGGCAATTTCTACTTACAAAAATCTCATCAACACCAGGAAAAACCCCAAGTCTAGAACGAAACAAAACAATGCAAACAAAACCCAAAAGCAAACATACACACTGAAGGAAAGTTAATCCTCAATTTGGACCTTGTGTTTTTGAACCCAAGCTGTAAGTTGCAATAAGTATAATTTTTTGCTAAGATGTTATTATTTTTTTCTTTATACTTTTTTATTCTTTTATCTCTTTTATGATAATTTCCAAATTATTGTATTGTATGGGCAAAAATATTTTAAAAAACCCAGACAGAGCACAGTTATTGCATTAACTGGATAAATGAAACTTACTTAATATATAGAGAGCATTCTCAGAATTAAATGTACAGAAGGGAAAAAACCATGCAAAAAATAGCTGATGTCAATAGGCAACAATAACTGCTGGAATAAAACATGAGATCAACTGCACCTTGCACCTTGGGAAAGCTAGTTCTTCAGTGTTTTCATACTTTTTTGAGAAAACGCTGCAAAATAGTTGTGTTCATGCACATAGTTTAGAATGGCCAGTAAAAGTGCCTGGCTACTTAGGTAGAAATAAACGTAAAAATAAAATTAGTCCAATAAAATTTGGGAAATTTAAATGTTACAAAGTTTATATGACAATGAAATAATGTAGAAACACCTCAGGGCTCCAGGTTTATTTGCCAGTGGAAAATTGATGAAACCTCTGGACAAATTCAAATTCAAATTCAACTCTGAGCTAGCAGCATTGTAAGAACTTAAGATAAAACTGATAAAGAACAGTTTGAAAGTTTCAGTAGTACTCCTGGACTTTGAAATATGATATGAAATTTTATGTGGTTACTTATTAAGTGGTGCTCACAAGTGATCTGATTGAAGTGAAACATGGAAGAAATAAATTAAATAGTTCAACAGAAGATTTTTTTTTTTAAAAAAAAGCTGTATGAGAATTATTTTTAAAAATTTAAATGCCATTTCTTCTTATCAAAATACAATAAGATCCCTATTCATTAATTTAATCTATTTAAAATAAATGGTAAAACATTAATCCAATATCATATTTAGTGAATTTTTTTTACAAAATGAAGTAGAATAAAATTAAAAGATAATTAATTGGAGTTTAGGAAGGGTAGACTGAGTTTACCACTGCAGGAAAGAAGAAGTTAATCTTTGTTTACTAAAAAGTAGAGGGAGTAGCATTCTGACTGTAAAGAAAGGTAGGCATTCCCTGATTTGCTATGAACCACTGAACAGCAGATTAATCTGTGTCTATCTCCTAGGAAGACTGATGGTGTTCTGCTACTCGTTAGTGCCAAGTCCTTTTTCATCCAGAGACTTGTCTATGTGATGGCTCTACAACTTTCCAAGGTTACTGTATTTATGATAGATAATAATTTGCCAGTTCTGCTTCTGTTGCTTGAAGTAACAGCCTTTCTACCCTGTTACAAATTACAAATTAATGGCCTGGTGTATTTACTGGGATACTTCCAACTCATAGAAGTAGACTGGGAGCAGGGGATTCTTCCAAAGATAAATTTAATTTGATCATTTGGTAACAGCAGGCTCCCATAGAGCTGGCAAATACAAATGTGAAAAATATGCTTATCAGAGAAGCAATTTCCAAATGATTGCAAACGTTAAACAGAAAACTGAAACCAAAAAATGCCTCACAAAAATCAAGCCTTGATTCTTCTCATTTCTTGTGTTCAGCACGTTGTAACAATTCGGCCTGTATTTTTGTCATTGGCCACCTACAGAGTGTATTGTAGCTAAATCTGTTTCTGACAACTACGTGATCGTGAGCCAACTGAAGCTGGTAAGAAATTATTCACAGTTGTCATATTCATATTCATAATTCTACCCTCTCTTCCAGGGTAGAATAATTGTATGGAAGCCTAGAAAGGGTGAAGGGGTTACTGTGTTTCTCAAACAGCAGTAGCCAGGTGGATGTTGAGCCAGCTACGGTGGTTGGTAGCAAGGTGCCTTGAGAAAGGACAGGACGTGGCTGCAGAAGGAGCCATGCAGAAAGAGACATAATTTCTCTGATTTAAACATCCTTGTTCTGGCTCCTGCAGATAAGCACAGTACAGAGCCAGTGCAGGAATGAGATCAAGAAAAAGGCATGGGCTGTAGGTATCAAGGCCACCAAAGACCCCAAACCCCACTGACCCATCTCCAGAAAGGTCTATAGAAATGGACTGTGCAGGATTAATGATTTGCCTAGAAATCAAGAAAATTATCTTCAGGACAGGGAAACCTTTTTATGAAAGGTGTCCCACCAAGACCTGGTGCATGTGCCCCAAGACTCTGAGTATCTCACCAGCTGGACTGATGCTAGAGCCAGAAGTGATGACTTCTTCCTTTCTTTTCTATCCCTCTCCCCCTTTTTAATCCATCCCCCTCCCGTCTGCTTTCACCCTATTCCTTTATCCAAACCCACTGCTGAGCACTTATTCTGAAGATCAAGGACTACCACACCAATTTCCATGCCAAGTGTGGAATTTACTCATAAAATCTTTTTAAGATTTTTAAAATCTTTTAAGGATTTTTTTTTTTAATCTTTTTTAAGAATTTTAAGGTTTTGCAAATCCTTTGACTTTTGTCATTCCTTTCAACCATGAGCATCTACAAGTCTTGCCTGTTCCCTTCCCCTTAAGGGTGGGGTGTCACAGATTATAAGGTCATCTGAACAAAATGTCTGGATAGGAATACTGATCAAAGTTTATAGTTGTCCTTCTCTGTTTCTCAGGGTCAACCTTGATCCATGGAAGATCAAGGACTTTGCTCATTAGAAGGCAGCAATTTTCATGGGTTGTCAAAATACAGCTTTCTGATCTATAACTACCAAGTTAGACTTGGTCTCCCCAGGACTTTTTTATCCATCTATCTATCTATCTATCTATCTATCTATCTATCTATCTATCTATCTATCTATCTATCTATCTATCTATCCATCCATCCATCTATCTATCCATCTATCTATCTATCTATCTATCTATCTATCTATCTATCTATCTATCTATCTATCTATCTTTCTATCTATCCATCCATTTATTTATCTATCTATTTTCAGCAATGCTATGTCAGAACCCCTCACACACAGTTCTCTGCCAGTCATGTAAAATACTAAAAACCATTTCAACATCCAAGTTATAGATTTTTTTTTTTTTCCTTTAACCAGAGCTTGATAACAATTAGTGCCAATGGCTTTAGTTCATCTTGTTACAAGTGGATTTTGAATCTAGGACAAATTATCTTTTGGCTAGGGCTCTTATTTGCGAAAAATTATATCCAGAGATTTCTTTGTCTATCCAGTTTTACATAGCATATTGTTAAAAAACCTCTCTCAGAATTACTACTTCCAAGTAGTAATTTCATATAGAACATGAAGAAATTATGTTCTACAATTTTTCCACTTGTCAAAAAAGACATATTTTTGTATAATTCTTAAGAACATAATGCAAATACTAGCTGACTTGTGAACCAGAATTTTTCTTTTAGAAAGGAGGAGGAGTTTGATTATCAAAGTTCAGTAAGTACAACAGTATTTTCTAATTGTAAAACATTGCACAAAAATGCTTGATACTTCCACCAATGTTATTATAGTTAGAAGTTAAGTTTTGTATTAGTGATCCACTACAGTAAAATACAACTCCTTTCTCCTCCCAGTTTAAACCAGTATAAAATTCAGGTTTTGATGTTCAGCTTACTTTGAACTGTTGCTCTACATTCTCTTTTTTTTATTTTTAAAATCTCAGCTAAACTTGAAAAAGCAGAAAATTCTGGAATTAATATCTACTTGTTAGATTTTAATTATTTATAATGACCTGACGGAATGTAAATGAGCACAAGGTAAGTGATAGAAGGCTAAATCATTGGTTGGGCACTAACTCCTTCCATAGTCTTTCTTTGTTTTGGTATTTTTGGATACTTTTTAAAAAACTAAAAAGAATGCATAACCTGTGATTTATCCCCTCTGTTTTGCTTAGAATATCTTTATACATAAATTGTGTTTGTCAATATTATCAGAGATGCACTTCAGCATTTTGTAAAGATTTTTCTTCCATATCCAGCAGACACCAAAAGCAATCCATACTTCAGCTTTGTCAAATAAGTATTTTAAAGCCAAGCTAACTGATAATCTCCCTAATAAGAAGCTAAACAAACAAAAAAATTAAATCCCTAACATCAGATGCACTGATAATGGGATGAAGTCATATAAGGTTATCACAAAAATGTTAACCTGAAGGCTGAATGCAAGACTTTAGAACACATGTTGTTTCTAGTAGGCTAAAAATGTTTGTGACTGTGTCATTTATCATGGAAAACATATCAGTTTTGGACAGTCTGAAGGTGTTTACAGTTCTAAACAGAATTCAACTATTCTTACATGAGTGCTGTTTTAAAAATAGCACTGTTCCTGTGATTTGTAGATTTGGCCACCAAACTAAAAAACCCAAGTTATTCATACAAACCTGATTTTTGACACTGCTGAGAGGTAAATGTTGTAAGCTAAGGAAGCACTGTAACTGTGGGTAGTATTTTTCAAGTTTTTTTTCTGCTAATGACAGTTTTTTATTTAGAATAAATTTGTCTGTGCATAAACAGAGCCTTCCCTCAGTGCCACAGCTTTTTCTGTTGTAATTTTTGGGATGAGTGGGCTATGGTTTTTTTTGCAACATCCACTTCTGCTAGAATTGCTTCTGTGTTTATTAGTGTATGTGATTATTCTCCTCACGGTTTATATCATTATTAACCTCTCTGTGAAGAATACACCTGGGCAATAGGGATCCTTTGAATATCAGATATAAGTATGCCAACTATTCTTCAGTAAAAAATCTCCCAGGTTTCAGAGATTTAACAAACTGAACTTGGGTGAAATTTGGGTTGTTTTCATCATACTTTTGTTTACATAGAGAAACAGAGAAAAAAATAAATAAAAAGGAAATTATTGATCATTTCAAACTCTAAAAATTCTTATACAGTTTAAATGAAATACAATGTTTTCTGTTTATATTTTATTTTATTTTATTTTATTTTATTTTATTTTATTTTNAATTTGGGTTGTTTTCATCATACTTTTGTTTACATAGAGAAACAGAGAAAAAAATAAATAAAAAGGAAATTATTGATCATTTCAAACTCTAAAAATTCTTATACAGTTTAAATGAAATACAATCTTTTCTGTTTATTTATTTTATTTTATTTTATTTTATTTTATTTTATTTTATTTTATTTTATTTTATTTTATTTTATTTTATCTAGAATAAAAGAAAAACACATGGAGTTTCCCAAGTGCAGTTTACAGATTATTCTGGACTGAGATTCAGCAAACACAGGTGCTTTGTCTGTGCAAAGGTTATCTTGCCTAAACTCATCTTTTCAGGGCAAAGAGGTTGTTGACACTTTTAAGAAAATCTATAGCAAGCTGAAGTCCATGAGGGAATCATAGCTTTAATTTGAAGCAGCTGGATAGCCAGAAAAAAAAAAAAAATCTATTTGATTTAACAAAGGACAGAAAAATATGCTAATACTAAGGCATAAGGCTTGACATGGGGTGCTGAAATCCTACAGCAGTTTATAATCCAAGCGTGCTGCAAAAAATCAATGACTTAGTCCTAAGTGTTCAAGTCAGTGTGTATGGGTATTAGTCACATGAATCCTAGCAGTCAATAAGATTTCCATATATCTCCAAACCATGCTTTGAGAATGCAGTTCTTATCCAGAAGTCTGAAGCTGATGGGAGAAAAAAAAATTATTCCTCTTGATTTCACCATGCAGTGAATAGGCCATTTGTGAAGAGCATATCTTTTCCAGGCAGCACCCCTGAAAAATCCATTTTAGGACAGCCACACAGGCATTTGCCAAGGAAAGAAGGATTAGAGAGTTTAAAAGTAAAGAGAAAAGTACCTTTTCTTGACAAACAAGGAAGAGTTTTGTAAATGAAAGTGTGTTTCCTCAGCCAATGCAAAAGTTGTAATGAACATTTATCAGTAACAAGTACAGTACATAAGGCAACTTAATCGTAATAGAATAATTATTATATTTTTAAAAAACTTATTTTCTCTATTAGATCTCAAGAAAGAGAAATAATTATTTCCATTTACGACAATGCAAAATTCCCTCATGAAAGGAAATCTCTGTTTTGGCAAATTGAATTCTGTCAATGTGGTTTGGTTTTTTGTTTTTGTTTTTGTTTTTTTCTGTTGTTATTAGAGAAAAAAACCACCCACAATATTTCAATTTTTTTTTTCTGTAGCTTGAATTTCCTGCTAAAAAAAACCCCAACAAAATGAAATAAAACTCAAGAGAATCCCAAAACACACAAATTAATGCCCTCCCCCCACACCCCGCCCAAAATTTACATGAAAATACTTTGTTCTTCCAGGTGTTTAATGGATTTTGATTCCATTTACAGAATGGCAGACTTTTCATAGCTCATTGTATTATTCCTTGGGAGAGTTAGTAGAATGGTAGTGTGTGTGAAGGATGTCTCTGTAAACATTGTTCAGGGAAGCTGACAAGACAAAAGATTCACCATGCTTCTGTGCTTGTCCTACATACATCATGGTTGCAACCAACCCCAGTTCTGTAGATTTGCAATTCCTAAGTCAGTGTTCAAAAATAAAAATCAAAATCAGCTGCCTGAGCACTAAACACCTGAACATGTAATTTAGCAAACCTGGGTGATTTATTTTTCATTGATCAATTATTGCCCTACTAAGAATCACCAGGATTGTTCAATAAATTGAATGCACATCATCAATATATAGGTAACAGTTTTCTCCACCAGCATTTGTAACCCTTGTAGATTTATTCCTTCAACTGAAACAGGTACAGATTCCTCTAAAATAGCAAGAAGCAATTTTAAAGTTAGGGACACTCTCAGTGAGTGCCTATTTTTAACAGTGAATAAATTCTCAAATAAGATTAAGTATTCACCACCAGGCATGTATTAGGATCCATTTGGAAAAGTTGCATTTAAGGTCACAAGGAAAACAAACAAAAAAATACTGGGAATCTTAAAATAAGGCATAGGGAGATGTTTCTTTTGCTGTGTAAATATCTAAAGGAGTTAGTCTCCTGATCCCATTTTATAATCTAAAATTAGGAAAGAGGAATCATGCCTTCTTCCTAAGGTTGTGTTTCAGAGCACTGCTGTCCATGTGGCAACCATCTCTAAATTCTGTTATGGAAAACAGTACAAAAAGTGTTGGTAAATGCATGTCCTCTGTTACTTCTCAGCTTTGCTTTGCTTGCTTTGTCTCTTCTGGAAGGAAAGGCTGTGAAACTCTCTCACCTCTAAATGAAATTAAGCCTCTAAATCTGTGCAGTTATTGTTTATAGTGGAAGCTGCTGTACAGAAAATAAGTGTGTTTGTCAGGCACTGAAAGATGTTGCCATGACAGTTTACAAGCACGAATGCAAGATTCTGTTGGGCTTTTAGTTTGTATTAATTAGGAATTCAGATTTACAGGAGAAAGTAAAGATCCATTTCCACTAACGTTTAGCACCAGCCATGTCTCTTGGGCAATAACAGTAGTTACTTGCTTTATGTGCATATTGTTGTGCTTTGCTATGGGACATTTTTCTTCATTTGTACACTTTGAAGCTAATTCTCTCTACAATTCCCATGGTAATCCATCAGCTTTCCACCTATACGTGGAGAAGTATTTCATTCTTATCTTTTAAGCAGCTGGATTCTTTATACATCTCATATTTCTTGTAGATATACTTTTCCAAGTGTATTAAATGCAACAACAATAGTGAGCAACCACTTAAAGGTCTTGTAAAGCATTTTGTGTTCCATTTATGTTGTTTAGATTTTTGGGGTAGATAATCTAAGGATGCTGGAATACCGATGTGGCATTGAACTGAGAATTTTGCAGATATCATTTCCCTATTTACATTCTTTACCATTTGCAGTTCTTTAAACACAATGGCACAGTAAAAAGAGATCTGTGCTTGGAAGGACTGGGGCAGGGCATGGGAGCACATTTATATACTTGCATCCTAAAGAGAGTTTTATAGGCTTAGTTTAAGACACAATGGAATGAACATGTCCAGAGCAAGCATGAAAGGGCACAGTGAGAGTATGCAAGTAGAACTGGGAAGATAAAGGCAGGAGTTATCCATCTGCAAACCTTTTTGCATTGTCTGGTTTAGATTGTGGTGGTTGTCTTGTGTGAACACCCAGGCAAGAATCTGATGTGCTGAAATACCAATTCACTAACGGAGTAAATTTGGAGAAGAGCAGGAGATGGGAGAAGAGCCCATCATGCTATTGATTCTGCTATTTGCTCAGAGCTGCAGTCAGAATTTATTGCCTAAGTATCTGCTGAAGTGCATGTTGTTGTCTTGGCTTGTTGTTTTAGCTTGACGTTACTAAAAATGATTTATAGGGAGAACTGGAAGTCACAGGAATGAATGCTGACCCAGGAATCAGTGAATACCAGCAATCTGGGATCTCATGATTTTTGATATTTTAAGCCTGACCTAAGACCTGAATTTTTGAAAAGGTTTTTGTACCATTAGATGAGGGATAGTGAGCTACTGAATATTCACTTTATATTTCATAAAATCAAAGAATGGGTTGGGTTGGAAGGGACCTTAAGTATCACCTATTTCCAACCCCCTGCCATATTGAGTGATATCTTCCACTAGACCAGGCTGCTCAGAGACCCATTCAACCTGGCCTAGAACATAATTTGTAAAGAAATAATTTTATATTTTTAAATAATTACAGTGATTCAGTAATCATAGAAGAGCCTGTTTCCTTCATGGTTGTAAGAATGTTCTCTCTCTCAGCTGGTTAAGTGTAATCCATTTATTTTGCTGGAATGTCAGTCACTGAACCATTTTTGTCACAATTGCATGTTGCTTTTTGTGCCTTCCATCATCATGTTATTTAATGTATGTTATCTACTCAAGGAAATTATGCTGAACATGATGTCCAGCTTATCACATCTGTATCACTCATATCCATGCTTCTAGTGATAATAAAAATCTAAACTTCCTAACAGATGCATGTTATCTCAGGAAAATAAGGGATGAGAAGCTGGAGATGAGTACGCAGAGGATTTAAGAAGTTCAGTATCTTTATGCTTATCTGAAATGTTTATGGTGAGTGTAAATGTGGTTTTTGATGCAATGCAGGTAGAAAGGCATGAATCTGTAAAGAGAGCTATGTAGACCCAGTAGAATACTGTATCTGGAGTGGTGATTATTTCTTCAGAAGTTACAGAAATGGTCCATGAGCATGCAGTATGATTACTGGGTGAAGTTTTTGAAGGTTTGATGAAATGAGAATGGATTGACATGCTGACAAGGTTGAAGTATTACCCCATTTTGGTAGACATTCTCTTTCCCATTCTGCCAGTTCAAGGTAAGATTCTGTAACTTCTAACACTACCAGTGTGAATTCTTTAGAAACCATTTGCTGGAACCCAGGGTTCATCCCAACAAACAAGATGCTTAAGGTCCCAACAATCAAGATGAAAGTGTGTTCTCAAGAATACTGTCCTAATAGTGCCATTTAGTCTGCACAGTGGTGCAGTCACAATAAGACAAATGGAACCTGTCTTGGCAGCCAATAATCGGTATTTTAATATGTTCCACTGCAAGATATGAGTTAGACAATTATGTTCCTCAATCATTTAAAAAGACCTATGGAGCTGGAACAGCACACCTGGCTTTTCTTCTCCTGCATTTTTGGGTGGTATAGAGTGCTGGCACAATAGGTGGAAGTGCCTCTCTTTTCAGTGAAATGGACTGAGAGTGAAGTAATTCTTCTATGATACAGAAAATGTGATTTCAGAAAGGTTTGGAATCATAGTGGAAAAAAAAGGTTCTTTATATAAAATGAGTTATAGCTATAACACACAGTTTCTTATGTGTTATAGGCCGATTTTAAGCACACTGATTGAATTGAGAAACCAAAGAGAAATACCTGATGAAGCAAAAATGTGGAGTTTCAGATTACCTTGTTGTCCATACCATAGCATTTATGGCTATGATAAGTACTGTGGGAAACATCTGAACAGGCCCCAGCAGAAATTACTTTCCATTTGCCCTGGGAAAGGTAATATTGGGTACCAACTTTCAGACATGTGTTGAACTATGGATTTTAGACAATCTTGATTTTTATCTATGAGGAATCTAAATCAACCCTATCTCCCTCCTGCCCTGTGTTTTGATGTCTTCCTGTCTTTCTTTGTCTTTTTCTTCCTTTCTTCTTTATTTTCTCTCTTTTACTTTCTTCTACCTCCAACTTTTCCTTAATAAACCTAATCATTCTGTCAGGTAAATTTGGAATTGAGAGATTTCTTCTGCCACTTCTATTTGGAGAATCTGTTGCCATTCACATTGCAGCAGGTTAGGAAGCACAGTAGTAACTCTGACATCTTTTACCATAGTGTTTCTTCCACAAGGAGCTCCCAAATTCCATTGCAAATTCTAGTTATTATCGCTACTACTGTTGTGTTGATTATTAGTCATAAACATAGGCTTGTATGCCCAACCAGAGTGGCAGTGAAACATTATAGGAGTGTTGCTATAGGGCTCTCTTCTAGGCCCTGGAGGAATGTCATTTAAAATCAGGGCTTATCATACATTATGTTAGGCCCATATGCTCTGGCTGCTCTGTGGGCTCTGCTCAGCACTGGTGCATAGCCTCCAGTGTCAGATGTAAAATGAAACTCCTGTTTGAAATCTATACCTGTCATGTTCTCATAATTTTTGGGTCCCTGAGCACTTCAGGTAATTCCAGAGACACCTGTTGGCTAGAAATTCTTAAAAACTGCTCAGACTTTGAAAGGACTACATGGGCATATGATTTATGGACTTGTCTGACTCTTGTCTTTATTAGAATTTCTTAATTATGTGATGTAAACATGGTATAAATTTGGAACTAAGTGTGTGTGGAAACTGTGAGGTAGTTTCAGAAAAAGGATATGACTGCCAAGTGTTTATAATTTCCTCCTATAATAGTCAGTGGCTTGTATTGTTTTCTCTGGTCTTATTCCAAAACAAGATTAAAGGGTAAAAGTGGCTTTATGTTAGCTTAAGAGCTGTCCAGATTTCTCTGAGCTTTTCTGACTGATTTTCTGAAGTAGATTTCTGCACTCTGAGGATTTTACTAAAATACAATACTTAAAGACTTCTGACACAAGGTCAGGCAGCCATGAATCAAGGCAAGAGTCAAGAAAATAGGTATTGCTAGTGGACTCACAACCACTTTCTTGGTAAAATTTTATTGGTAAAAGATATTCCACTGGGGTTTTTTTTTGGATTTGGACAGCTTTGGACGAACTGTCCAGATATAAAAGCTGAATTACAGGTTTAGTCTCAAAACACATGGCAAATGCTATTATTCAAATATTTGTGAAGTAGAAAGGGTCTTTGCTTTTGCACTCAACACGGGAAACCAGGTGTTAAAATCTTAATGGGAAGCAAAAAAGTACACTTTTAAAAAAATTTTGTGTTTGATATCATCGGTCACTTTGCAGGTTTTGTGTCCCTCTTCTTTCAGGAAGAATTCTTTTAATGCTCCATGTCTTAAGCCAGTATTACAGAAACTATTTTTGCAATTTCTGTATTTTTCCTTTTTTTGGTAGAATATTAAAGCCTTCTTTTTCTGGAGGTGGAACTATACCTTTATCAACACTCTTCAAAGCCCTGATGAAACTCTTGCAACCTGCGACTGACATTCCTACACATAGACTCAGTTATATCTTAACACTTTTTCCTGTTTTGTTCAATATTTGAATTTGCTAATTCTTTGAAATTTATGAAGTGAGATAATGCAAAAGTTGCAGTGAGAAAAAGAAATAAAACCAGATCCAAACTAACATTTATTTTTTTACCTTCAGA
The DNA here is from genome assembly GCA_013397555.1 of Urocynchramus pylzowi. Lineage (NCBI taxonomy): Eukaryota > Metazoa > Chordata > Aves > Passeriformes > Fringillidae > Urocynchramus > Urocynchramus pylzowi. Next base: position 218,543 of record VZRH01008144.1, read on the forward strand.
AAACTCACTGCACTTCCCTGACCTTCTCTACTCCTTGTTTCTCAGCAGCCAGAAGTGCCACTAGGCAGTAACATTGCTAATGAGCATGTATCCCAAAAGAATGGATCTTCATAGTGAATCACTCTAAACATCTTTGCTAAATGTGTCCCTGAGGCCAGTCAGGAAATTTTATTCAAAAACACATTCCTAGTCCCAATTTACATGTTAGTCTGGATTCACCTTTAAAGACTTTACAATAAAATAGATTATTTCAGTTGTAAGGAACCTACAGTGGTCATCCAGTCCAACTGTCTGACCAATTCAGTGCTGACCAAAAGTCAGTGTGTAGTTAGGGGCAGAATCCAAATGCCCTTGAACATTGACAAATTCTCTAGGCAGCCTGCCCCAGTGTTTGATCACCATCTTGGTGAAGAAATGTCACCTGATGTCCAGTCTAAATCTCCCAGGTCCAACTTTTAATCTGTTCCCATGTGACATATCACCAGAAGAAGAGCTCAACACCTCCCTCTCTGCTTCCCCTCCTCAGGAAGCTGCAAGGAGCAATAAGATCACTCCTCATCCCCTTTTCTCCAATCTAGACAAGCCACCACAGATATTCCTTCCAGCCCTTTCATCAGCTCTGCTGTCCTTCTCCTTCTCTTCATTCCAGCCAAAGTGGCAAAGGGCAAAATAGCAGAAATTCAGAGCAGTGTGCTGTTCATAATAAGGGTGCCATTCAAACCAGACCTTTGTAAGTACAGGATAACTTCAGTTGGATAAAAATAATCATTCAGCGAAATTTTCATTCTCAAAAGTAAGATGCCTTTTCAGAAAACCTCTATCTAGATAAGCAGATTCCTTGAGGAACCACTCTCATCTTTTTGTATGCTGGGGATATGTGCATGAACACAGAGGCACAAACAGACACACCACTCACATAATAATGCTGTCAAAGAGGATAGTGGGATAACATCAGTGCAAAAGTCTCCTGTGATTATGAATGATTTTGAGGAAGCAGTGTGATGCCAGTGATTCTTCTGGAGCCGATTAAATCATCAGACTTTTGTTATCTTTTACTATTCACCAGTTTGAGCATGAGTAGGTAGGTGGGAGAAGCCCACGTGGTTTGAAGAACTGCACAATTCAGATTTTGTTTCATTTTTCCCAGTTTATGATTATTTTTACTTCATATAAACCGAATACAAAGTCCAGGGAAGAAAAAAAATAAAAAGAACATCTGTACTTTTATAACTGCAATCTATGTGACTGACTAATCCTGCCAAAGATTTGGGGTAGCAATAAGGAACAGGCAAATTATCGTGTATTCTTCTGCTACATGTTTCTGTGAGTTATGTGAAAACAAATAACGGGGTAGGAGATGAAATAAAGATGAAATTTCAGTCATGAGCTGGATAAGATTTGCTCATGAAACATTAGAAAGATTTCTCACAGAAGCTTATAATTTTTATATATGTTACCCACATAAAGTACATTAAAGAAAAAGAAAATATATATAGCTGCAGAATTATACATGAATGACAAAACATAACAAGTCATTAGGTACTACTGACATTGCCAGAGAAACAGGAAAGTAAATGAAAGCCCCCCTTAAAAAAATGTGGTAAGAAGATAACTATTTGCTATCATTGTATTTGGTACAACAGGATGTGTGCATTGATAAACAAATTGTGATTAATTGGACAGTCTTTGACAGCATCCGTCTTAATTGTCTGCCTTTAATTTGAGGTTTTCCAAAATTCAAAACTCTAAAAAATCAAATCTCCTTAAGTTGCAGTGGGCTGTCAATTAAATTTGACTGATTATGCTCACCATTATCCTATAAAAATAATCCACAATTAATTGCTGCACTGTGCAAATTGCAGCAGGACAAGAATAGTTTACAGGCTTAGGGAAATGTATGGTAATGTGCACCCATGCTCTCCAGACACCTGAATCTCAATTTTAATATTCCCAATGTCCTTCCAATGTCAGACTTAGTGATTTTTATGGGACTCATTATAGAGCATTTCTGCTGCAATTGGAAGATTCTTTAGCATGGTTCATGGCCCATACCTGCCAGATGAATTGCTGCTGCATATACATGAGGAGAGAAAGAAATTCAGGCTGGCAAAGTCAGTATTCCAGATTTGCTTTGGGAATGTTTTCTCCAGGATCCTGAGGGCTCAGGGCAAGAACTTGCACCGAAGGCCTTCCTCAACTCTGTATGCAAACCCAGCCATTAAGACTTCTTTTTTTAGAATAAAGTTGCATAACATTGCTGGAATAGGATTTACAGGAAGATTTAAATGAGATGATCCTGTCATTTTTTTAAGAGAAATGAATGCTGACATTGAACACAAATAATAAAAATAATAATAATAATAATAATACACTGGAGAACATTCAGCACTCAAGCAGCAGTGACATTCTGCAGTAGTGTTAGAGATAGTTCCACTGGAGATTCTAAGAAATGGGTCAGAGAAATCACATTTTTCACTAAAAATTTGTGAGAGTAAAGAGGTTTAAAAAATCAAGGCCAAATTTATGGTGATACTTTTTTAAGATGCTTCTTCATTACTGTGAGTCAAAATTAATATGATTTTAAAAAGTCATCAAACATACTTTGACTCATTATTATTTGATAACACAGCCATTGTCAGGGACGTGTTCTACCTGACCACATGAATATTACTAATAGTCAAATTAAAAGAAATGTTTAAAGATAATTTAAAAATTGCTAAGCTATATCACTTGTTATGTAGCAATAACCATAATCATAACTGTAAAGAAATAATCTTTCTTACTTACCTGTAACCATATTTACAGTCTCTCAAATCCACCTTTACAGTCAATGAATCCTTATCATGGTCTTTTGCTCTCCTTTTCTTTTTAGTTTTGCTAACTTGCAGCATTTTTAAAAGTCAGTATTTTACAAAGAAATATCACTTAATACATGGAAGAATTTAACTGTATTTAATGAGGTGCATGATAAATCTAGACACCATTTACTTCAGGCAAACTTGGAACTAAGGTGCATGCTGAAAGAACAGAACATCTATTCCTTTATGGAAAAAAAAAGGTAAGACATAGCTATGGTCTTCATCTCAAAAGAGGAACTGATTTAATAAAGAATGTGAGACTATTCTCTTCAGGGCAGAGGATAATCTGCTTTCAGGATAACCAAATGGAGTGTTGTGGCATTAGAGAAGTTGCCTTTCTCACTTCTCTGTTAAAAAAAAAAAGACAAAAAAATGAAAAAAGGAAAGAGAACTACACTTCTCATTTTAAATTTGTATAATTGTGTAGATTTTCCTTTCAAAGACAAAGTATCTCATAATCTTTCTGGAGCATGAGGGGTTTAAATGCTGTGAAGAATATTGACAATTGTCTGGCACTGGTTATGTCAAAGCCATGGTCTGCTGCTCATCTGCTGGCTAAGATGCTAAGAGATTTTTTGGCAGCACTGCTCCAAGAACAGGCATTTAGATGAGCACAAGGGTTACTGTACTGTTATTGAGGTGTAAATGCTTGTTTTGTGTTTGTATGGCCAGGTTTTGGTAGTGAGGTTGTTACAGGGGTAACAACTACCCTGTTCTTCTGTGAGAAGCTGCCAGAAGTTTTCCCTTGTCCAGCTGAGCCAGCTGGATCCAGGATGGACCCTCACTGGCCAAGGCTGAGCCCCTCAGTGATGGTGGTAATGCCTCTGAGAAAACAGATATGAAAAGGAAAAAAAAAAAAAAATATTGCACAGATTTAATTGCAGACAGAGAAGAGAGAAGTGAGAATGTCTGAGAGCAGCCCTGCAGAGAGCCAGGGCAGTGCAGAGGGAGGGGCAGGAGCTGCTCCAGGCTCTGGAGCTCAGATTCCCCTGCAGCCCCTGGAGCAGCCCAGGGTGAGGCAGCTGAGCCCCTGCAGCCCAGGGAGGGCACGGGGGAGCAGAGATCCACCTGCAGCCCCTGGGGAGCCCAGGCTGGAGCAGGGGGGTGCCCAAAGGAGGCTGAGACCCCATGGGAAGCCTGTGCTGGAGCAGGATTCCAGCAGGACCTGCAGACCCACAGAGAGAGGAGCCCAGGCTGGAGCAGCTTTGCTGGCAGGACTTGGGACCCCATGGGGGACACCGGAGCAGGCTGTTCCTGAAGGACTGACCCTGTGGAGAAGAGTCCCACATTGGAGCAGCCTGTGGGCAACTGCTGCCCATGGGATGGACTCACACTGGAGAAGTTCATGGAGAATTCCCCCACACTGGAGCAGGGGAAGGAAGGACGGGCTCTGACCCTTCTCCCTGAGCAGCAGCAGGAGCATGTCATGCATGGACCATAACCACAATTCCTTGTGTCACTGAGCTGCTAAAGGAGGAAGGAGAGCCTGGGAAGGAGGGTGAGGTGGTGGGAAGATTTATGTTAAGATTTAAGATTTATTTTGCTGCTCATTATCCTGCTCTGATTTTGTTAGTAATGCATTGAGTTCACATCCTCCAGTGGAGTCAGTTTTGCTCATCACAGTAATCAACTTTTGATCTCTCCCTGTTCTATCTAAACTCATTGATCTTTTCTGAAACTTTCTTTCCTGTGTCCAGTTGAGAAGGGGAGTGACAGTCCAGACAAGGCCAACCCACTTAAATGCTCTACTAAAACCTGAAGCAATATAATTAAAAGCTGTTGTTCGAGGTAAATGAAGTATCCTAATGTGTTCTTGAACTTTCAGAAAAAATGAAGCCATGTTGCAATGCAGAAAGAGAAGGGCCTTTCCAGGTGTGGTGGTAGAGAGGGACAGTTAATTCTAATGCTATTAGAAGGTGCAAGTTCTAAAGTCATTTAAGTGTGAATAAAAAACCATTTCTTTTCATTCACACTTGAGGACCTGAAAGTTCTTTCCACAGGGGAAAAAAAAAAAAAAAAGGATTCATATGAAATACACCCAAAATTCTAATTAAATCCACATGGAAGTAAAGGATACCACAGCAAATAATCAAAGCAAGAGTTAGAGTTTGATTTTCAAAATTAAATTATTTATCCTTCTAGTCCCAAAGATTGGAGGATAAATATAGAAAATAGAAACACAATACAGACTCAATATTTGTAAAATAAGGATACTATAGGGGCTGTCCTAAGATGGTGCTCAGCTAATAAAGGATTCCTGAAATCAACTTAAGGTCCTGGAAGAGCTGTGTCCTTCATCTGGTGTGTATCAGGGGCTTGGCTGGTTGCCACTATTCAAGAATTCTTTACTGTTTATAGTTAATAGGAGGAACATAATTCATTTGATCTCTTTGTTGGCCTCTGTCTTACATGGTATTTGTGTGCTCCTTCCTATTAAAGATCCATTATTGTCTCAGCCTTTTGCTTTTGTTATATTGTCAAGCTCCATCCACAGCAAACAGCAACAGCAAAAGTAATGAGAATAAATTCTGTAGCCTACCCCTCTTCATGTGGTCATGCTTTGCAGGTATATCAGTATCCAGAGACTGCAAAAAGTAACAAAAAACTGTCTTATAGCCACATACAGAATTATGTTGCTCTGCAAACTTGAGTCTAACACAGGTATTCTGATCCTCAGGGCTTTTTGTGGCAGAACTCTGAACCTGATCTTATGGAAGGAAAAAAATATCTTGGACTTGAGAGCAGAGCAGACGTGCCTACCATTTTAATTTGTTTGCTTGCTTGGCATAAGAAAATAATAAGATTTTAATAAAATCTTTGTTTTCATTACTTTTGTTTCTTACAGAGAGCAAATTAAATAATATTATTCTCCCCTCCTGGAGCCCTGGAACATCATAGCCACTAGGAAAATAGTGAAACTTTTCATCAGTGGAATATGGGGTTGGAAATAAAGTTTCAGGTAACATTTTAAGTCCTTAAGTGTGCTGTTTAAGTTATTGTCTATATATGTGCTATATGAGTTTATATGTACATATATACATTTGATTCCAGATTTAATAATCATTAGAAACAAAATATCATAGCAGAAATTTGTGGAAAAAAATAGAGTGAAATTTGGAAGGTGGGAGCATTTTTTAGCATTTTAATTGCAGTTGGCATCAAGATTAGTATGTAATATATATTTATTTTGTACAGAGAAATATGGCTCTTAATCCCAAAACTCTGAGCTTTAAAGAATTTTGAAAATTAATTTCTTTTTAGAACAATGAAAACTACACCTTATATGAAAACTGGTACTAAAGCATGGAGTACAAAATTAATCTAATACAAAATATTTTCTTGTAGGGTTCTTTGAGAGATTTGACTCCAGTGAGACATATATGGTATTTCAACACAAAGAACCAGGATTCTCATTTTGCATCTTTTTTTTTTTTCATGCTAAAGTTGAGGTTGTTATGGTGAAACAATTAGTGATAGATTTTTTTCAATCTTGGTTAATTAACAACATTATAAAATTACTGCACTGCTTTGCTTTTCATGATATACAGAGGTTAGATTAGCACTTTTCCTAACACGTAAGCTTATTGATCTTGCAGTATTTTGTAAGAATAGCATCTTTAAACTGATTAACAGGCTAACTAATGACAGACTGCAGTGTCTGGTGTCTTTGGTAGAAGCAGATCTCAAATCAACTGCAGTGGGAGTGACAAGTGGGATATTTCTAATCTTTTACAACACAGATCTGTAGAAACTTCCCAAATAAATGCACTTGCATACTTGTCTAGCTCATAATCCACTTGGCAGTGTTTAAATGAGAGAGTTTATTTCACATTTGTTAAACAGTGATATCTTTCATACAGGTTTCCTAATGTTTCCAGTTCTGTTTTTACATATGAAACTGGTTACTTTAAACAGATTGACCGCTGTCAAAATAAGTAGTTTGCTCAGAAATCAAGCACAGATATGCACAGAATGGCAGCAGAAATTTTTAATCAAGATGTGATTGCACTGGTGTTCTGACAACACCAGTATATATATTCATTTTTGCCTTGTTTCATTTAAAGCATTGTTCTGCCCATTATGTAGATGAGTCCAAGCCTCTGTTACTCCAAAGGTTGCTAAATGTTCCTCTGTTCAACATGGGAAACAATATGTCCAGTGGGAGATTTAGTTAGCCAAACCCCAGAATTTTCTCAAAAAAATATTTTACTGGTGATTTTAAAGGAACTGGCTTTGTGTTTCTTACCATTGTGAGCAAAATTATGCACTTAGCTCTGATTATTTTTAATCACAATAGATTTAAGAACTAATGTAATCCCTTCTGTTCAACCAACAGAATACCAATAAACTTGATTTCTAGAAAAAAAAATCATAATGGAAAATATTCCATGACATTAAAAAAGTTTAAGTCAGAGAAATTCAAATTTATTCTCTTTGGTGTTTCCCTGGTGAAGCTAGAGCGAATCTTACATTTACTCAGTATATACAGTGAAGTGGAAAGCATAATGACTGATCACAGATGAAATTCAAGAGCCTATCTATCTTCTCCTTTTCTTTTTTTTT
>VZRH01008144.1:225969-237375 GCA_013397555.1 Urocynchramus pylzowi
TTTTTTCTTTTTTTTTTTTTTTTTTTTTTTTTTTTTTTTTTTTTTTTTTTTTTTTACTGATGCACTGTTTTACATGGTTCAGAGTAAAAATGTGAAGTTCAGGAAGTGATTTTCAAATAGAAGGATTTTGGGGATGCAGGCATTATCATCAGCTATGAACTTTTTCAAGGTAACAACTGAAATGCAAGAATGTTTTTGTGTGGTTTTTTTTTTAGCAGTCCAAATTGAAATGGAAAGAATCACCTTTTTTTTATTTTTTTTTTTTATTTTTTTTTTTTCCTAGAAACCAATATTACAAAAACGATTGAAAAGGAGCAGCTTGGCAGAGCATTAAAAGTCATAAATTCTGACAGACCCAATAGATTGTGATCTGTTCCTGAGGGCATTCAAATATAGATCAGAAAATAAAAGAAAAAATGTGTCTGTTATTGTTGACTGCTGTGTTTATTGTGACTATATCAGGCTTGACATGCACTGGTAGTAGGTGTAAACCCATAGTGTGTGAAGTCTTGAAACACTAATCTGGACAGATTTGGGACCAACACTTCAAGACAAGTGATGGAGAGCCTTTGGGAACACAAGTACCATTAAAGGTCGAAAAATGGCCTGTGGAGGAGAATTCATAGAGTAACTTTTCTGGTGAAAAGTAAGAAACTTGAGAGAAAAAGGAGACAGGAATGCTGAGAAGATCAGCATTCTTCATCCTTACAAGGTTTGTTTGATTCACTAGCCAGGTATTTAAATATGTGCTTAGTATGTTCACTATGCCTTTTCATAACAGCTCCAGTAAATAGGATGAAAAGTGATAATCTTATTGTGTAATAAAGACATTTGGGTTTCAGAGATGTTTCTAATGGGATAGTGAGGCAATTTATTTCAGAAACTGAGTAATTTCTCACTCTGGAAGACTTTAATGTAAGGCTAAGTAAATATTGTTCAATTTACTTGCATGGATTTGTGGTGTGGGGCAGGAATGAAAAAGATGACCTCTTCAAATCTCTCGTAATGCTATTTATATGGTATTTATTATTATTATAATTGTGCTTATAATTCTCCTTCCTAACGAAAGAGCTAGAAGGTGTATCAATTTAAAATCAACCTACATTCCTTCTCACAGGAAACATGTTCATATGGAGCAAGGCTTTAAGACCTCTAGGATTCTCACATTTTGAATATCAGTCTTGCATTTTAAAGTGTAGGAGGCTTATCTGTGGATGTAATTAAAATTCAACAGAAATCCATAAATGGCCCAGAATCATTAGTATTTCTAGACAGTTAGGATCATAAATCATTTGTGAAACTTTATTGGAAACCCAGAGAAAAAAGCTTTTCCCTTTGAAATAGTCTAAGACATGACCTTCAATGTTTCTGCTCTGTATGGAGTTAGAGTAATCACTTGTAGGAATTTTAAAGTTAATATTGTATGAGTGCTCTCAAGAATGTGACAAACTGCCCCTATTTCTCAAACCTTTGTACAGCAGGCATAGTATTATTTGTGTTGTTTAACCTGGGATAACCAAAGGGGAGCTGTTTCCAGTGACAAACTTTTCTTTGACAAGACCAAAACCCAAAATGTTGCTTTATTCTCTGGACTCTGAAGTAGTTTCACATGTTCTGTTAACAGTCAGTCTTGCATTTTTCCTCCTACATTTTGCTTTTTCTTCATGACAGACTGACAAAGCTTACATTAAAATGTATTTCAGCAGGGGCAGGGCTGAAATGTGCCTGACAGGAGGGACAGCAGCAAGAACTTCAGAACAAAAGGCATCTATTTAGCAGCTGAGGACTCATCTTCAAGGTGTGAGGTTGTCAAGTGTCCAATCAACTACACGATGTGTGACACAATGAATCATCCCACAGATGAGTAATTTTCAGAATAGAAAAGGGATGGGGATTATTGAAGGAAGTCAGGGTGTCTGTGGCAGGTCTGTGATTGAACCACTGGGTATTTCTAGTAGGAATCTGAATTCCAAAACCACAGAGATGCTTCTGTAGTCTTTTGGAGGTCCCTTAGCAACACGATTCAGAGGTGTTCAGCATATTTGAGACTGAATATATTAAACATGCTAATGTAAAATTTAAGTTTAGAATTTTTCTTTTAGGTCCCCTAGCAATTACTTTATTATGCTAGCTTTTCTCAGAATTGATCAAGTTAAGCTGATGTGCCAAATGTACTTTTTTTTTTTCCTCAGGAGCAGGTTGAATCAGTTCTCCAGTTCTGTGCAATGATTTCTGCATTAGTACTCTTTCTTGTCATAGCAGCACTTCAGCAATTCAGCAGGTTGGCCTTATATGCCTTTTTATGAAGGATTTTCTTTTACATTTTCTCCCTCTGCTGTATCTAATGTGTAAACATGAGGGACAAAAGATTGGTCAGTGTTTCCATTATGGCATGGACCTCCATGGGCTCATGTATATTCACTATTATTAGACAGTTCAAATGCCTTTAACCCATCAGTTAATGGAGCACAAATCAGTCAAGATTTGCATTTTGCTTGCTATTCAAGTTTTCAAACTCATGAGCTCCCTGCCTAACGACAGGAATATTTATCCAGGTTAATTGATAAAATCTCCTCAACATAAAGTGCTCTAGGAAACAATTTCAGAACACTTACATGTTGTATTAACATCTCATTATTTTATTCAACAACCCCAGAGCAAGTGGGGATGTAGGATGAATGATATGTGTTTCCTAATGGCATTTTCTGCAGAAAAGAAATCTCATTTCTTTTATGATATCTGTATGTTCTTTTTCTTAAGATCCAGGTGTAGTTAAGATTTTTCAGCATTAACTAACAAAACATGAATTCAAACAAAGCAGTTCCTAGAGTTTAAATACCAAATTGTTTGATTGCTTGCTGTATATTACAGTGAGTTTTAATAGAAAATTAAAAAAAATTAAAAAAGAAGAGGAGGAGAAATCAGCAGAATTGCTATAAAGTCATAAGCAATATGTAAACAGGAAGAGAACTTAAGAATTTCTTAAATAAATGATTCATTACAGGCTAGTACTCCAAGCTTTTTCCCACCTTTGCGCTTACTCTTTTTTTGCCTAAGGACAGCTTTCTATGAATTTACATCATGATAAATGTGTCTTTAAAGCAGTGAAGCTGAGAAAAAATAGACAGTGGAATTTGCTGTGGAATGTCAGGCACTGTAAAAACTCCAGTACCTCAGGTTAAATAGTTGTACAGATTTAGTACAAAAAAGATTTGGTACAGTTTATTCCTGTTATCTGTAAAATATTTATGTAGCTTATTTTTCGTCCTATATTAATAAGTGTTTCAGACCAGGTAATTTCAAATCATCTCAGTATTAATATTTATTGGCAGCAGACTGAAAGTAACCCCTTTACTGCTCTGGTGGGAGAAGGAAGACTAATTGATGTTATTGTAAATGGAAATAAAGCAAAATACTTCTCCTCCACTACTGAATTGAATGAAATTAGGGCAGAGGAGGCTGTTTGTCAGCAGCAAGTTATGATGAAAACCAATTAGAACAAGTCCTGTGTTATAAACAGGAATGCAGTATCACCTTTTCAATCTATGGACAAATCTCTGGAATTTAGGAAGATATGTCTGTGCAATATGTTTATTTTTATAATGTAATAATTCCTAATAAACTGGTAAAGTTAAGTAAACATGAATGCATCTTTAAACAAAGCATTTTAAGTGTTTAATTCTCATCTACAAATACTTAATTCTGCTCTTTCAGACAAAAAAGTGCTTCGATTTCTTTCTTGTTTTTCTTAAAAGATGAGGAAGTGCCTTTCTATTTGGTTGTCTTACTCATCTTCCTGCTCTAACCCTCTTGTAGCCTCTTCCATTTCACAAATTCCTTCCCCATGTTCCATCTCTAAGCAAAAGAAAAAATGGACTTGCTACTTTGCTATGACAAACAGCTGGAACAGCTGGAAAAAAGAAATCTGACTCATTTTTGTCTATCATGTATACTTCATGTAACATGAAGTATATTTTGTCTTTCACGTAACTATCATTATGTTCACTAATATTTTTATATATAAATATATTTTTTTCTAGGTTGCCTTTTATGTCATGCTCACAGCCACTCGCTTTCCTGACATTTAATGTCAGCCAAATGTTCCTGCCAGGTATGGGAGCAAAAGCTCCTCAGGAGAAGGTTGCTGTGTTGATGGGAGATTACCAGAAAAACCCAGCTGTTCTAAGCAGAGGTTTTTATATCATTACTAGTTTTATTGACCGTATCAATAATGAGCACACAAGAATGGTTTTAATGAAAATTAAATTCTAATCGCAACGGGGATTAGCTGACCTACCTGTCTGTTCCTGCTGAAATTCAATATTTAGATACCATATTATTATATGCAGCATTTCCTGTTTACGTCCTACTTCATGCTCTGATGAGCAAACCCTTCTGAGTTCTGAGGTTTCCATCCAGACATAAATAGAGGCACCCTGCCCTGGCACCACAGAGCTGCTCGCAGCAGGGCTGGCTCAGAAGTCCCTCAGGGCAGCAGCAGGTCCTGACTCTGGACAACTTCTCAGAAGACAGTGACTCTGTCTCTGCCCTCTTTTGCTGCCTGGCTAAAAGCAGACCATCATACTTGGATTTCTTTCTGTTTTTCCAGGATCTGTTCATGTGAGTACTCCTTAAGCAAGAAATGGTGATTTTAATAGTCCACTACAGAGTTAATATTACTCTGTATTTAATTTTTTTTTTTATTACAAGATCAATTATACTGCCCGTGTTTCAAGCATCAAAAATTTTTCTTAGTTGTTACTTTTCTAAGTTTTTTTTTTTTTTTTTTTTTATTTTTTTTTTTTTTTTTTTTTATTTTTTTTTTTTTTTTTTTTTATTTTTTTTTTTTTTTTTTTTTATTTTTTTTTTTTTTTTTTTTTCTTTAACTGGGCTACTTTCTGTTCCATCCACTGTCTCCTAAGCTTTTATCAGGAAGAAAAATGAGTATTCATCTTCTGTTCACTTTCTTCATTCTAATTATTATCATCATATCTATGCATCTGTCCTTTTTTATTAAAGTATTTTCTTAGCTCATTAAGCTACCTTTCTAAACTATATCTGCCCTTCTACACCTTTTCCTCTCCTTAATTTTCTTTAAATCATGTCCTCCATCAGTCTATGATTTTTTTTTTCATTTCTCTTTCCATTTTCAATTCTAAGCTATTCCTAAGTAATACTGTGTGTTTACTCTCTGTGAAATTATTGGAAGAGTGGACAGATGAAGGTGTCTGATTTCCAAAATACTTTATTGGCTGCTTCTCCTGCTTCCATTTCCATGTCTCCTTAATAGTGACCTCTGTCATGAAAGCCCAGCACTTCCAAAGGAATACAAGTTTTGCTTTTCCACTCATTTTGCGGTAGATGCTTCTTGGTCCCCAAAAATAGTAAATAACAGTTAAAGCTGGGTAAGTATCTTATTATTTATCATGTTCCTTAAATAGTAGATGTTCTAAGAACAAAATCATAAATCAGTGAAGATCTGCTGTGTTTTGTGGTAAGTTTTCACTGAATAACTTCAGTGAGAGATTTTAACACTGAATGTTGTTCACCATCTTGGTAAGATAAATCACTTGATATTAGTATTAAATACATTCAAAAAGTTGGTTTTCTTTACACCTTTTCTGAATGAACAAATATATCCCCCTCCCTTCAAACCCTGTCTCCTTCGGAAATTGTATGGAAAAAGGAGGAAAAGAACAAGTAAAGTTGTCTTTTTCCCCCACAGTATCTGGTTTATTTCTGCAAATAATTGATGCAAACTGAACAAAAATGAGTATTGATCTGGGGACAAATCTAGCCCTAGAAAACTTCTGTGTTTGCAGCAAGCTTCGTGAAGAAAAAAGGCTGTTAAAAGTTGTCACTTTTTTCACTTGTAATAGCATCAAGCGTAAAACCAGCAGACTTGATGATTATAGGATGCATATTTAACCCCAAGGTGAGAAGAAGGTTGTCTGGTTTGTCTTAAGATTCAAGCAAGTACTACATAGAATAAGAAGCTTCATAATTAAGAAATTTGATCCATTTTATTTTGCTGAATTATCTGATCTATCTGTTCAGTGACGCTGCAACCCCAGAGGTACCAGACCTCTTAAGCCTCACAAAACTGCTGCTGTCCAGGAAGGGAAACAGAGAACGATACAGAGCTGGGAGGGGGCAGAGAGAGATTTTTATTGGAAGCTGTTAAAGTGGTTGCTATGAGACCTTCTCCAGCTAACACAGGCACAGCAGTGTGTGAGGCTGTTAAATCATAGCTCTTGCATTATACCTTCCCTTTCTGCCTTTTTTTTTCTTTTTCCCTAACACAGCTTTTATAGTTGTTTAAGATCAGAGAAAACACCTGCCAGTTGCTTTTTCTTCTGTTTCAGTCCCTTCTGCTGCTTCGTGCAAGATGGAGCTAGAAAATGCAATGATCAGCTCCTCGAGCAGTTCTTCAGCAGGCTCCAGAGAGTACAAGGTGGTGATGCTGGGAGCAGGGGGAGTTGGCAAAAGCGGTAAGTTTCAGCAACAATATTTTGGGATAGGAGGGGTGAATTGGGAGCGTAAAGTTCACCCAAAAAGGACATCATTTAATGAGGGGGTTTGTTCCTCTTTCTCGTGCACATGGCTTGGATAAAAGGCTATAGTTTGTGACTGGGGCAATGATTCAGCTTAATTTGTTACAGACTGAAGTGCTGCAAGCCTTTTTAATTGGTTATTTGTGTAGGGCTGACCTTGGGTGTGTTGTGTGTGAGGAGAGAGCAGCCAGGCTGCTGCTGTGAGTTTAGCAGCAAGTGCCCGTGTCACTCTCCCACTTGGTGAGGGCTGGTGGTTTGCTGGACAGTGTGGATGTAACTTGTTGGCCTGAGGGTCCTTGTGCTCAGGCAGAAATCAAACTAACTGCAAAGTCAGCTGTACAGAGCAGAGTGTGGGGGATGCCTGCAGTGGCTCTGTTTTCTTCCCCACATATTTTTTTAATTTTTTAATTTTTTTTTGTTTGTTTTTTTTTTTCCCTGAGTGTCATTGTGGCTCAGCTGAGTTTAGTCTCCTCTCTGGTCTGGAATGGTACAGCATGCCTTCCTGAGTCTCACTCCAGGCTATGAGGCAGATTTGCAGCATATTTTAATATCCCTGTCTACAGCTGGCAAGATATGCTAGTGTCTGACAATGATATCTCTTCAGAGGAGTCATTATTTTCCCTGGACAGTGTTTTCTTTTTCCCAGATATTATCAGCTTTGATTTATTCTCACTGAAACCAGCATTCTCTGTTCTTACAAAGACTTTGCTGAACACGCAGAGTTTGTCTCAGAAGTCAGTATATTGAGCTGGCCACACAACAAGAATTTGATTACATCTTCTGGAAATTTAAAAGAACAACAGAAAGAGAAACAAAATTGCAAAAAGCAGGATAATATAACATAATGCATCCCGGCTAGATTCCAAGGAATTTTCAGGATAAATAGCTATGACACTAAACTGTAATAACTGTGTATATCAAACAAGTTTTATTTATATTCAAGCAATAAGATGAAGTATAGATGCAAAAAGTAAAAAATTGTGAGTGAACATAATTTTCTTTCTGTATCCATAATCTTTGTGGTTTTGTTATATTTGGCTTCAACTTCAGTGGCACATCTTTCAGTGAAAGCTATTTCCCATCAGTGTTACTTAACAAGCAAACAGTTCTTGCACAGATGTTACTATATAATCACCACATAAAATGAGAAAGAACAAAAATGTTGGTAATCTCGGGGTAAATTTCTGCCATTTCACATTGTTTTCCATAGAAAAGCAGGTATTTGCCAGGATTTGCCAGCTCAAACTTTCAGTAATATTTTTTTTTCTTATTTATGTCTTTTTTTAGTCTTTCTTTCTTTATTTTTTTTTTTCCTTGAGTGTGTCCAAAAGATGGCAGCAATTTCCCCCACCCCCAAACATATGTTTGTAGGAATAATACAATTTTGAAAACTTGTTCAGCACAAAGTATTACAAACTATACTACACTCAAAGCGTGACTGAATCATAACAACCAAACTTTACACATACGTGGAGGAAATTTCTGAGTTTTCGTTTACTATTAGAGAATAGTTGAAATCAAGTTTAGTTAATTCAAATTTCTGTGTTCAGAAAACATTAGCTGTTAATTTAATGAGAATAAAGCCTTTAAATCTGTGGATTGAACAAGCTATGATACATCTCCAAAGCAGAGAAACACATAATTAACAAGTAGAATTGTGTGGTCTAAATAAAATAAGATGGGATTAAGGGGATATTTATGAAATTCTATAGGATTAATAAAAACTTTCTCTTGTTATCGTGAAAGTGAAACTCCTGGGTGAAAAAAAAAAAAAAATACTCCAGCAACTGAATATTATTAAGAGTTCCTAAGAAAGGAGGTGGGCAGTTCAATGTTTACTTATGAACTTCTGATGTGTAATAGACCTGAAATATTTCAGTCGAATCCTGAAAGCTAGTCCAAATGATAGCATTCAGACAGAGATAAAAAGTAAAAATAGATGTCATTCTATAAATCAGTAATTCATTCTGACTGTTACATAAACAGGATTAATTTACACTGGATTAAAACCAGAAAAAGGCATTAATGACTACTTTCATTGTACAAGATGAGCTCTCCTTTCCCCTAGTGACCTAGATTCCGTGTGTCCAGGAAATTATGAATTTAGCCATAAAAATGAATCAGAGTAGAATAAGGATGAAAGAAAAAAAAAAAAACAAACTTCAGTTTTCAATTTTGATTTTGAAAAATCAGTGATATGTGATTTAATATATTGATAACATCCTGCCTTCTTTTTCCTGTCTTCTCCCTCCTTCTTTGCTTTTAAGTCATGATAAAAACAGTAACAGCTGGGGTTAAATTACCGAGTGGGAAACCTCTTTCGGATGAAAGCCTTTCTATCCTTCAATTCATTCAAATATTAAATAATTCAGGTTTGGAATGAATTTTCCATAGGAACCAAGCTGCAAAAATGTCAGATTTCTTTTTACCCTGGATGTAGTTCACTTTCAGAGATCCCCTGAGCATTTTGGTCTCATGGTTCCAACCCTCCCCTGCTCTCTACCTGTGACACTTTCTGCATGGGGTGGAATGAGGAGGAGGAGACCAAAAATGGATCTTCTTTTGCCATTGGATTAGTCAGGCTTGTCTCTTCACTTCTCTGCTCAAAGATGGCAGACAGTCCAGGAGGACAGGCAACGCCTTTTATTTGCCCTATTCAGTGTGGTGTAAATTTCACAGGAATTGGTAAAAGAAGATGAACTCTGTGTATCCCAGTCTGACACCCATCACATGCAGGGTAATAATGTGTAAACTGCAAATGGTCAGAGAATTGTTACTTAAGGGTTCTCACATCTCAAAATCCATTCTGGAAAATTAATACTAATGAAAAAAAAAAAAAAAAAGGTCTGACATTACTTTATAGGAGGGAAAAAACCATCACATCAAACCCCAGCTTTGGAATAACAGGTAATAGCTGTGCCTAATGAAAATGTGCAAAGCTAGCTGTAAATTTTTATAGGTGTTGATTTCTGTACTGTAATTATGGAGTATAGATTCCCTACAATGAGTTATCCCTTCTAAGACTTATGAGAACCAAATTATTTTTGCTTTCAGAGCCTTATGTTGATTTCTGATGTTGTGTAAGTTGTGCTCATCATCAAGAACATCCAGTACAGGCTGATGCAAGTTCAGACCAAAGTTATGCTAGAACCAATAAGTAAATTGAAATTAAACTGAAGTGAATAAAGTAAATTTAGTATTGAATCTCATTCAATTATAGTCCATATAAAAATTATATATTTCTAATTTTAATTATATTTCAATTAATACTGTGAATTTGGCATCTGTTCTTCTCTGCTCTGATGACAAATATCAGGCCACCTCAGTGCCACTCAAACTTACATGAAGTTACCTGACATACAGCTCAAACCCTAAGAACCTTGGTGATGGGTGAACCCATTTTGCTCACAAATACCTTTAGAGATCAGTAAACAACGTGCTCTCATGGTCCTTGCCTGATACAGATCAGACCTCTGGGGTTAGCTCTGTTTTTCAGTGTTACAAATAAAAAACAAGCACAAAAGAGCTTTTCAATCCCAGGACCATTCATTGCTGCCTTTTATTTAGTAAACCAGTTACACTGATAACAACACCTAACTGCAGCGTGTTCTGCAAAACATTAGTGATGATTAACCCAGGGCTTGCAAAGTGACTGCTAAAATGAACAAATTGATGTTCCTGTGCAACTGACTAAAATAAAAAACCTCTCTCTGATGAAAAATTTTTACTGAAGTAATCTCCAAACACTGATCAGATTGCACCATAACCCACCATTATGTGTATCTTCTTGGCTGAATAAAAATATTGTTGTAGTGTTTTCTTGGTTTTTTGTTTGATTGTTTTTTTTCCTAACCCTGGTTAACAATAATTTATTTAAAGATGAACATGATCTACATTTATTCCAGGCAAATAAAATTACGTGTTAATGCATAGCATAGGTGTATCATAGGTGTAAAGTGTATTTCTATTTAGCTGTCTCATGGAAGTTTATTTCTCAAACTGATCATCAGATAATCTGTTGCCACCGTACAAAATTTGAAGATATTTTAAAATAATTGCCTAAAGACTTTTGTAAAATGAATACAGTTCCAGTTTAATTGTATATTGAAAAGTAGTTAGAAGTGTATTTGCAGACATCAATCTTAAGAAGAATAAAAAAAGTGGACTAGAAGAAATCAAGAAAAGATACTATCAAGGATATTGAAGGAATAGTGTGAGGAAACGTATTCTCAGACTGGGCTGGCTAAGGGAGGCATTCTTACTCATTGATTTCCTTGATTTTTGTTTTGTTTTGTTTGTTTTTTCCAGGGTAGAATAAAGGCTGTGTTTCTACAGATGCAGGTGACTCATCCAATTAATTTCAAGATCATGTGTACACAATAACTTCCAAAATGTGTGAAAACAATTATATTCTTTGTGATGTGGGAACTTCAGTATGAGGAATTAGATTAAATAAGCAATTTTCTTTCATTTATGTACTCAACTGCCTCTTTTTTTTCTGGACCAGTTTTACCTCTTATTTTGCCTTGATAAAGCAAATTATGTGCCTATTATTTTCAAGCATGTCCTCATAACAAGAGTCCCCAGTAAATAGAGCACTGTGGAGTGTTTGCTGGAGAGCTGGCCCACTGCAGCTGTTTGCAAACTCCCTGGAGATAAATTAATGTATGATCCAGCTTACACTGAAAAGGATGAAGGGCAAAGGTAGAGATTCCACTGGTATTAAAAGTGCTGAGCTTGAAAAGCATCACTTGGGCCTGCTGATGCTGTTCTTACCCCACCAGTGGGTTTGGTGTCACAGAGCACTCTCCAGACATTGATCAAAAGCCTCAGCAGCCTTTTTTTTTTTTTT